>CABHPH010123238.1:9126-46657 GCA_902168325.1 Peromyscus nudipes
TGCGTGGGTGTGGTGTGTATGTGTGCATGGGTGTGTATGTGTGCATGTGTGTAGGTGGCCGTGGAGGCCAGATTGTAAGTGATGCAACTGAAGCTAGGAGCAGTTGAAGACTGTGCCCAAGGTCAGCAGGTTAGTCGGGAGTCTCTGAATATGACTCCTGCCTATAGGCCCTCACATACCCGTTCTGAAGAAACCCAGCTCTAGCTGATACTTGATGACTGAGGACCTGGTGGAACAGAGTGAGAATTGTTGTTCCTGAGAGACAGGAAAAAACGTGATACCTGAACTTGACAGATAAACAGTAACTTTCTGACTGGGCAGAAGAAAGGCATTGGCAAAGGCTTGCCATTCTCAGAAGGGCCAGGCCATCTGGGCATCACTCACGAATGTCTGTACTTCTGTGTCCCTAAACTCAGTGCTACCCCAACTCTGGGGCACCGGCCCGAGCCTGAGAAACCCGTAGTTTTCCTACTCTGTCTGCAGTTGCTGCTGTTGCACCATCTCTGGGAGAGTTTTGTAAGTGGTCCCCAAACTTTGTCTAGGTTGCACCTGGTTCCATTAAGTTGGTCTGTTCAGGGAAGAGCATCTGGGCAGATGTAGCGTTGGGGTCCCTTAGTGATTCCATCAGGCCAGGACTTTCGGGAAATACTGCTTTCAGAGAATGGGACAGGCCCGGCTGTTGGAATTTTCACCACGGCTGACTGTTCTGTCATAAACGTGGGAGCCAGTCTGTGGAAGTATGGCATGCCTTCTTCCTTTGTGGAGCATATTTGTTGATTGCCTGCAGTGGGCAGGAACTGGTCTGGGCGGGGGTGGGGGGTGGGGGTTAGGGATCCGAGAGTGTGCAGCTAGGATGATGGTCTGAACTCGTGTGTGAAGGCAGAAGGAAAGGAAGAAAGCATAGAGCTGAGAGCAGAGGCATTTTAGGAAGGAGATATGAGGCCTTTGGAATTACAGGTAATTTCGTCAGGACCCAAACTGAAATTTCTCTTCTCCATGATGAAAGGGCTTGCTGGGTGTCGAGCTGGCAGAGGGTCCATTAACTTGTAGCCAGGTCTCTCAGAAGCCCTGTCATTTACATACAAGGACCTGCTAGCTCAGCTGTTCAGTTTTGCACTTTGTTAAGAATCTATCTAGGGAATATTTGCTTTGTGTATTTTGGGGTTAGTTTAAGTGCTTGAGGGGGGCCGAAACATTTTTCTATCATATAACATTGATCTTTGGCTCACCTTATTCATGAATTTTGACTAATCTGTGGGAAGTAGTATGTGTGTGTTCAGGTCTTTCTCTCTCTCTCTCCTCTCTCTCTCTCTCTCTCTCTATCTCTCTATCTCTCTATCTCTGTCTCTGTCTCTCCTTCCCCCTCCCATGTTTTGCTGAAACTTGGAGGCCCAAATCAGTTCTCTCTGCATGTGAGAACAGATGTATGTACCAAAGGGATGGACCCAGAGGAGCCTGGTCTGTTCTTGTTAGATAGGGTGTGACTGATTTCTGGGTTGGCTTTTAGCTGAAATGCTGGTGGTCAAAATCCTGAGTGTGGTATGTCCTTACTGTGTGTTCCCCTCTCAATGCTGTGTGACCCCATAGCTGTAAAGCCCCCAGCCTTGGATAGCAAGGGGCTCAGGGCCAGGGTGCCTCCCTGAGAGGGTCCTTCTCTGGTAATTACATTACGGATGTTTCTTTGCGTGGGACCAGATTTAGGCTGTCTGGTGGTAATTTTGCAAGGTTTCATTTCAAGGCCAAAGGTACTTCTAGAATAGAAGTCTACACTTGGTATTTGGGTTTTTTAAAGTGTTGGTGGCATCAGTGTCAGAACCTAGAAAGACCAGTTCTAAGCATCAGCCCTGAAGTGAGTAGTCCCTCTTCCCTCCGTCCTGTAGACCTGGATTTGGTCGAGTTTGGAATCCCTGGATGTTGGCAATCTCAAGGATTCTTTTCTTTTCTTTTTCTCCCCAATCTTCACCATGTCATTCCTTTCCCTCTTCTGTCTCACAGAATTCTGCGAGCAATAATTAGCTAATGTTTTCAGAGCACTTTGAAATCCTCAGATGAAAGGCACCAGAGAAGCACAAAGTACTATTATTTATTATTATCCTGAACCTGGACGGGAGAACGCTGTCTCCGGGCTCTGCTGGTCTTTTCTTTATTAAAAATCCAAAGTGAGGAAAGTGAGAGAGATTGGGAGCAGTGGAGTGCCATGTGCTTATGACAGAGTATGGTGTCACCGGGTGGTGATGGGCTGGGCTTGGGCAGGGGTTTACTGATGGCACTGCTGCCTGATGAGAAGGCATTCATGAACATCAGTACCAAGCTACGTCATGCTTTATATATTTGCTTTTATTTTACTTGATAATAAACTTAATGATACCCAAGGAATCTGTTTCCTGGGGAATTAAGTGTGTGCCTGGGTCCCAAGGGCAGGAATAACTTGTTCTCCTCTGATAGGGCGGAGTGTTCCTGCCCTGTTTGTGTAGGGCTCAAGTGGGTCTATAGTCCATTCCTGTGAGGCTGTGGCTTGCCCAGGCAAGCACCCTGGAGCCCAGGCAGATTTAAGAGGCACAGTCGGTTGTCCGTGGCTCATTTTCCTTTCCATGTCAGGAATTCCACTGGAGTTAGATCCATCATTTCCTAGAGGGCTGTGTCATCTGCCCTGGCCTGGAAAGGGAGGACAGGAAGAAATGCCCTGCACCTGTACCCTGCCCCCAGTGCTATCATACTCGTCAGATGCCTGTACTCTGAATGCCACTGTCTCCTACACAGGAGCTGCTGCTTAGACCCAGCCTGTGCTGCCTGCTGGCTCTGAGTGTGATGTGTTGCTGCCCAAGGCTCAGAAGCCAAGAGGACTGAAGAGCGTTTTAGCTCAATTTGCAGAGTCCCTGGCCAGGGATTTATGTGGCAGCACATTCTTGCCCCACACCCAACACGTGACCTTCCACTCTTTGTCCCTTCTGCATGTGAGATAACCAGTGGCACTCAAATACTTGTCTGCTCTGAAGCCACGCTGGCATCCTGAGTGATTCTCATGGTTACCCGGGTTTCCGTTCCTCAGACGTTCCCAAACTGGGAGAGGTGTGAGTCCCACTGGTGGGGCGTGATATCCAGGCAGAGCCTGGGCTGACTGTGTAACGTCCGTGAGCCAGCAGTGGCTGCTTTGGTGAAGGGACACTCGGAGACTGGTAGACATAGACATTATCTCATGCTGCCCAGGACAACACAGGAATGGCTCAGTGGAGTAGACGCTGGCATCCTTGTTCCCTGTTTGCCCCATGGTATCTTCTTTTGAGACTCCTGCAGTGACTGAGATAGGTGGACGGTGAAGTCCTCATGAGGACTCTGCTTCCTCTGGCAGGAGCCTGACTGAGAAGCAGCCAGGGGCCAGGGTGGGGGTTCTCTTCCATCTGCTCTATTGCAGTTGAGCCAAGGGAAAGGTTGTTCTACTAGACACAGTCTTTCTGGTCACTGCAGACTTTCTCCTCCATGTTCAGTGTCCTTCTTGATGGACAGGTGCCTCGTAGGTAGAGTCTCCTAAGAAGATATGTATTCTTTGGGATGTCCAGCATTGTTGCCCTGGTCAGATTTCTCAGTAAAGTGGTAAACACATTACTTACTAATGAATCTCATGGCTGGGCCTTTTGATTAGATCTTATTCTTTTTATAGAAGTGGTAAAAATGGAGTTTTATTTATATTTATTTTAAAGATGATTAAAACTGAGGACCAGAGAGCTTAAAATGGGGTCTTCAGAACGTGTGTTTAAGAGGGCTGGAGCGAGCTGAGCAAGGTGATGTTTAGTTAGTCAACACATAGTTCTGAAGTGCCCATTGTAGAGCAGGCCCAGTGTTGGGATCCTGAAGTCTGATCCCGACTGTGGAGGTAACAGGTACATTGATGGCATCCGAGGTTGTGAAAATTATATAAGCTCTGTAGAACAATTGACCAGTGTCTGCCACATAGTAAGTGTTCGGTGAAGATTGCCTTCTTCAGATGGGGAGGTGATTAAGTTCCAAGCTGCCTCTCATGGGTGTGTTGCCCTGTTTTCTGTTGTATCTTTTTGATAGTTAATGCTTCATACATGCTGGATTGAGCAGTGAAGGTTGTAGGCTGTTAACCTTTAAAAGATAGGTGGAAGACTCCTGATCATTGCCTGCAGGCTTTCTCTTGAGGCCTTCTGTTGGAAGGACCCCCTTTGGGGAAGACTGTCCCTTGTATAGCTCCTATATACCAAGTGCTTGCTGACGTGGTGTTGGTTGCTGGAGAAAGGTACTTGAGCAAGGTGTGGCTCTAACTGGCGGTAGTGTTAACTAGGAAGCTGATGCGGTCATCAGGTATGTGCAGGTAGGAGCAGGGTCCACAGTAGGCTCAAGAGTGAGACACAACCCAATAGGTTTCTGGGGCTGGTGAGCCATGAGTCATGACATTGGAACTGTCTTGGGTAGAGCAGCCCTGTAGAGCATTCTTGCACTTGGCTCATCTACCTAGTCACCCTTGTTGAAGTCTCCACAAGGGACAAGAATGTCATGTACCTCAGACTGTGGACAGACAATGTGAGGTAAACACATCTTGTGTTGATATTGCAGGGACCTCCTAACAGGTTTGGAACTGTGGTTCTGGTGGGGTCTGGGGTGAGGCAACCATTGTTACAGTCCATCCTGCTTGCCTCTTGGTCATATGGTAATAAAGGAATGAGTCCTTGTTTGTAAGGCCTTTTGGGGGAGTAGGTACAAGTCCTGAGTTGATACTGAACCTCTTGTCTCTTGAGCATAGGACTCCCCGAGGTAGCATAATTGACCCATTTGGATTTTTTTTTTGGCCAAATTTAAAGGTCATAATGGTTCTTGGTAGGCCCTGTTACTTCTCATGTTCTCTATAAGTTATGGTTTTTGCACACCCTTCTCAAGCAGACAAGGCTAGCCTTGAACTCATGACACCCCCCCACCCCCGCTTCCCAAGTGCTGGGGTTACAGGAATGCCACCATGCCTGTGACAGTTAGGTGTCAAAATAAGATCTTAGAAGGACTAAAGAGGCAAGAATTCTCTGTAACCCTACCACCTAGAACACAGTGTCAAATGGTGGCACTTTCCCTTTTAAAGTAGCAAACAGATGGGTACTTTGTATGTATTGATTTTCAGGTGTGGACGCTGTCACATGAGCAGCCCGACATATTTTCCTGTGGATTTCAGCCAGGTCTCACACCTGCTCCTGAACAAAAAGTAAACCATAGACGGATTCACTTGATGGTTTTAACTGTGGATAACCCAGGGGAGACCAGATTCCATTTTGTTGCAAACAGGCCGGAACCCCTTGTAAGTTTCTTTGTTGTAGAACTTTGAGCTGGTGGTGTGCAGAAATGTCACCTTTGCCCTTCTTTAAAAACAGGAGTGATAGGTGGTGAGTAGATGGTTGGCTCTTAAAATATTGGGAGAGCTGTGGCCCAAGGGAAGTGTTTTAGAAGTTGGTATGTACACTGTGTTGTTCTCATTAACGAATCACTGTAGCCTGAAGATAATGAGGTCAGTCAGTGCAAATGTGTCACCTTGTCACTCACCTCAGCACCCGTGTCACCTGCTGTTAAGACCTAAGAACATCCCTGATTGACGGCTGGGGTAGGATGGGAGGCAGAAGCAGTGGCCTTCGTGCTAAGGGGCAGGCAGCCGACTAGAAGCCCATGGGCACCATCTTGGAGGCTGCAGAAAGCCTCTCTGTCCATCACTGGGTGTGTGTGGACTCTAATTCAGGCTGTGTGGTTGTTACCTTCCTGCCTGGAACTGCCTGTAGCCTAGCTCCCCTTTGCACCCCATTTCCATGTCCCTGCCTCAGGCTGGAGGACCATGCTGGCTTTGCCTGAAGGAGCATGTTTTACCACCAAGATGATGGCTGCAAATTCCAGTGCTGCCTGTGGGGACAGCTGTGTTCCTACACTAGTGACAGTCTGAGCTTTCTGGTCTTCTGTGGTCCACGTGGTTTCAGTGGGGACAGGTGTGTGCCTACACTAGTGACAGTCTGAGCTTTCTGGTGTTCTGTGGTCCACGTGGTTTCAGTGGGGACAGGTGTGTTCCTACACTAGTGACAGTCTGAGCTTTCTGGTCTTCTGTGGTCCACGTGGTTTCAGTGGGGACAGGTGTGTTCCTACACTGGTGACAGTCTGAGCTTTCTGGTCTTCTGTGGTCCACGTGGTCTCAGTTGTCTCAGCTTCTTTGGTTCCCCCCAGAGCCCTCCCTGTGGGGTATCATCATTATCTCTGTTTTATGAATGTGATGACCAAGACTTTTCTGGTAGCGAGGGCAATGTAGCATAGAGAAGGGAATCCACACTGAATGAATCCTGAGGCTCTGCCACAAGCTACCGCTTAGTGAGGGGAAATTATTTTGTGATAACTGAGGGTCAAGGAGACTGAGTCTCTGCTCACCTCCATATAGCAAGTTGGGTGAGGGCTGGGATTGGCCATGCAGGGCACCTTGCCCTCAGGCTCAGGGATGAGTACACATTTGCTCAATATTCACTGGGGCTTAAAGAGATGGTCCATGCCTTCACAGGGTCCCAGTGAGAGGAGCATGTATCTGCCCTTAGAACCTTCATGTCTAGTCCCAGCTGGTTGAGCTGTCTTCTCCCTGTTTCTGGAATGTTCACTGGGGAAAAAAATTGGGTAAAATATCACAGGGCGCTCTCTACAGTGAGACTGCGGATGCTCCAGTCCTTCCGCTTGCTGCTTTGCATTTTCCTACTGCTCAGTTTCCCTTTTGGTTTCTGCCTCTTAGAAAATAACCCCAACCCTCCCCTCCCTTCTCTTCCCTACCCCATGCCCTTTCCCCTCCCTCCCCCTCTCTTCCTTTCCCCTTTTTACTCTAACCTTCACTCTCTACTCCTCCCTTTCTTCTGACAAAGTCTCCATGTGTGCTCACTGAACTCCAGACCCTTCTGCTTCAGCCCCCGAGTGTTGGGGTTATGGGACACACGCCGCCACAGCCAGCTCCCTAGGGAATGAATTTCACATGGCACACTGCCCTGTTGGACAGCAAGAGGAACTAAAAGATCTTATTGACATTATTGCCCAACTCATCAAATGTAGCAAATGTCAACCTAATAACGACAGCTGTGTCCTAAGAGAGCTGATGTTTCTTGAGCACTGACCATGTGATGATTGACAGAGTTTTTATCTACCATATGATAGAAGAGGAAACCAAGGCTCAGGGGTTAAGTATTCTTTTAGGAAGTTGCTGGTGGCTGAGAATCACACTAGAGCTTCCCTGATTTCCCTCTGTAAGCCACACTTTGAACTCCATCCCCACATGGGTTCGTTCTGGGCATTTCCCCGTCTCCCTTGGCTGGATTCTGCATTCCCCATGCTTGGCAACCATGGCCCATGCAGAAGAAATCCATGCCAGGCTTTGGATTGAAAGGGGTTGGCAGTCTCGTCTACACTGGGTGCTAAATGGTTGACCCTTGTTTTTTATGCCTTACGGTGTCAAGCCAGGGTACCCCACGATTTTTTGAAATTCTCTTCCCCAGTTGTGTACCCTCCTTCAGACAATCTTTCCAATAGCTTGGGCTTTAAGTCGTATTGACGTCTTGGAGGGAAGACGTAGGAGAGAAAGCCAAGGATTGACGCATGGCCTGGGAGAAGAGTGACAGGCTTCCTTTGCGAGTTTTCTTTGCTTTTCCCTTTTTGTTCTGCGCACATTGCAGACCCTCTCCTGGTTGATGAGCTGCTGTGGCTTCTGTGTAGCCTTGAGCAGCTGCTGCTGTGTTGAACCCAGTGCATTGCGAAGCCCCAGTTTGTGAGCCAGCCTGTGACCCCATGTGCCTGCCTGTGCCCTGTGTACCTGCTCTATGCAGTGTTTGGACATGAGTCAGAATGCAGATGGTTTTGCAAGCATTTGCACCGCATCTCTAAGTGCAGGAGTCGGTTGCAGGAAGAAAGACAAGGAGAAAATTAGAGTGCTGGGCCTGTAGCTGAACTTGGGGGACCTGGGAATAGCCCAAACAGACAAAGAGGAGCATCCCACTTAATCAGAAGTCTGGGTGGATGAGCGAATATGGCGTGGGGCGGGAAGAGCTGGAGGCTAGTTAAGCTAGAATGTGTTTGATACTTGGTTTTTTTAACTAGGGAAGTGTTCTGCCCCTTGGGGCACTGTGCAGTGTATCTGTCTGGTACTTACTGTTTAGGTGATTTAGCATCTTGCAGTGACTCAAGGGATTTTCAGATGATGCTGATTATATTAATTGAAATATAATAGCGAGCTAATAATATAATAGCTGGCATTTATGGAGCACTCACCAGGCACCAGACCCCTTGCCAAGCCTTTGATTTCCACAGGATCCCCAAGAGATGGCTGCTTGTTTGTATTCTCATTTTACTGACAAGGAAACCTCTGTTACCTGCCTTTAGATGGTCACCTTCAGTGCCCTTTCTTGAAGTATCCAGCTTTTTTGAATGGCAGCATTTGGCATGTGCTAGATTAGATGCTCAATTGGTGGTTTTGGTGAGCGGGATGGAGTTGGACGACTTGGGTTGAATCTGCCTCTGAGTGTAAGCTGCTGGACTTGTTCTTGTCTTTAGGTACTATTTCTAACTGTGGGCCCAATTAATCCAGTTGCAGAGGGTAGGGAAGGCTCAGTGCTCTAAGAGCAAGGAGACACTGTGGTGGTGAGGACTGGACTCCTGGGGTGTTCCCTGGTACACGGGTGGTAAGGAGAATTTGCTGAGGCAGCACTTCTCCTCTTGGCTGGTGCCAGTGTGACTCTCTGTGCGTGTGTGTCTGCAGTAGGTCACTCCAGAGGTCCTGTAGGTTGTGTGATGCTAACTCACTTGTATCCCAGTAGGCACTGGGCCGTGCTTGCCAATTCTACAGCTGGGACCTCATTAAACTTCATAAACCGAGTGGGGCTGCCTCCACTCAGGTGACTAGGGAACTTTAGACAATTGGTGTCGAATTCTCAAGGCCAGGCCCATTTCTGAGCAGAAAGAGAGAAGGTAAGATCTGTTTGAAACTACTGAAGGAATAATTTCTGAACTGCCCATTTGCATGTGGGCAAGAATGTTGGATTGTCAGCTAGTTGCTTCATCAAGCGCACAACCTGGACGGCCTGGCATCTGAGCACGTTCTGAGTGTGCATATCAAACGGATATTTCCTCCCAGTGATGAGAGCGTGTATTCATGAACTTACATGTGTAAACCTAGCTCGTGCCTCATGGAGCCTAGCTGATGGGTGGGTTCTCTGACTCTTAGATACCCTGTGAGGGAGTGCTGTTACCCCCATATTATTGTCTTCATGTTGCAGGCAAGGGTCAGGAGCTGGCAAAAGTGAAGCCCCATGTCCAGGGAGCCTTAGAAGTGCCATGCACCCAGATTCCCACCGAGCCCTCATACCCCAAGTCTGTATGGGCCACCATTCTGCAGTGTCACCCACGATAGAATTAGAGAGGAACCCCCTGCCCCCCTGCCCCATCCCTCAGTGATGGAGGTGCAACCCAGGGCCTCATGCAGGCTAAGCAAGCTCTCTGCCTCTGTGGTGTGGCCCCATCTCTTGAGAAGTTTTAACATTTTTATTCAGTCTGTTTCTTCTAAAACCTTGTTAGTCAACTCGGTGATGGATAAAGAAGTGTGTGTGTGTGTGTGTGTGTGTGTGTGTGTGTGCAGGGGCTGTGGTTTGGGCTGGAAGAAAAGGATAGATCTTAGGCCAAGCCCTCTTTGGCCGAGGCCCTCTCTGTGTCTTTGTCTGCTGGATCCTTGGGAGCTCTGGAAGTACATGGGGCCAGGTTCTGTGTTCATGGCTGGTTGGGATCACAAATAAACCAAAGCCTGGGAAATTCTCTTGCTATAAATCGTGAAGACCTCAGGTGGGAGGAAGAACCGATCTTGGTGCTCTTGGTCAGCTAATGGTTAACTTCAGATGACCACTGCTCCTTCTCCAGCTAAGTTCTCTTAAGGACTCAAATGTAAAGGAAGAGGAAAAGTTGGTCTAAAGAGGCTGTTTGTCCTCAGGAGCGGAGTGTGGTCAACCCCTGCCCACACATACGAACGTGAGGCTGGAACTCTGGACCACGCTCCTAAGCCTCCTCTTCTCCCTCTGCAGCAGTTCTCTGGGGGAAGCAGGCGTGCGATGTGTGTTCCTTGTTGATCATGTGTCAAGGCGCTTGCTGGCAGCCATGTGCTGCCCCCTCTTTGAAAGTCACACTTACAGCAGCCCCTGTGATCCTTATCTCCTTACCGCCCACTTTGATTATAAGATCCATTGTTCTGCCCTTTGCTCCTCACCATATACCAGCCCGGTTGTGTATACAATTAAAAAATCCTGAACAGCCCTACGTGTCTGAAGTACCCGGAATCTCCCAGTGTTTCAGAGGTGACTTGGAAGCAAGCAGAACTGTATTTCCTTTCCCCAACGAGCTTATTGTGCTCGAAATATCTCCTGCTAGTTTATGAAGGGAAGCCACAGGCCCAGGGCCCAAGGGCACTTCTGAGTGCAGCTTGCAACCCAGCCCATTCCTCTGGCCCTTTACCCCATTAAGCCTGCTTCCTAGGTACAGGGTGTTAGCCTGCACAGAGCAGCTGGGCGGGGGCTCATCCTTGTGGACTGCTAAGAAGGAATTTGGGGTGACTGGAATCAGGGCAGTCTGGTCTGTAGGCAGATCGAAGTGTCTGAGCGGAGAGAGCCATTGTGAGGGGTGTCTGGGGACAGAAAGCCCTCCTTCATCCTCGTCTGTGCCCGGTGGACAATTGAGACATTCAGTTTACGCCTGAGAGCAGAGTGGGCCAGGATGGCCTAGCTGACCTGGTAGACCTCCCAGATGAAGCTCGCAGGAGAAGCAAATAGAGCGGGGATTACCGTCCAGGGGAACAAGTGGGGCAGAGTCCTAGGAGAGAATGTTTATTTCCTTGCTCTCTAGGAGGGATTTGGAAAGAGCAGTAATCCTGGGTTAGGAGTAATTTGTTACAGCAAGACGATACTTGAGTGGCAGGCGGCGCTGGCTGAGGCAGCAGAGATGAGCAGGCAGGGGGGTCGGGGCCTGAGAAGGTCAGACATCTCTACCCAGACCTGGGGCTCTTTCTTCCCAGTGCAAAATTAACCAGAGGCGCTGCTGACCCCAGGCTTCCCTGGGTGTAGGGTTAGGAAGCATCATTGCTACAAGCCCGTCACAGCTAGAAACTGACAATGGAAGTTTGGAAGGGGAGACCTCCCTGGAGCCACTGACCCCTTTCAGATGTGACAAGGGAAAAAAGCTGTCAAAGAAAATGCATTTAGGGTTGCAGTTTCAGCTGGAATTGGAAGCTGGGGTCCGGTTGCCTTGTGCTAGATTTCTACGCAGACGAACTGAAGTGAGTCAGTTCAGTCACCCACTGCCGGTTTTGGATGATCTTTTGTCATGGGGAAAGGGTGAAATATGGAATGGGGGAAGAGACTGTACTTGGAAAATTTTAAGCCTTGAATGCTCCAAGAAAGAAATTAAGAAAAGTTTTGATTAAAAAAAAAATAACAAAACAAACCAGCAGCAACTAAAACTAAAATCTCCTCAGGAGAGCAAGACCCCATCACTCCCTCCGTCTCCCTCTCAGGTCACTTGTATCTATGAGAGATCTGTAGTTTTAAGTCCCCTGAATAATCGAAGAAAAAAAATTCTAAATGTTAACTGTCTCCACTATGTAATTTCCCCCTTCATTTCGTTTCTGTGGCTTGTCTCTGTAAGTTTTTTTATTTTTATTTTTTATTTTATTACGTGGTCTGATTGACTGAGTGCTCACCTGCCATGGTGAGTGCGTGTAGGTCTGAGGACAGCTGTGGGAACCAGTTCTCTCTCCACTGTGTGGGTCCTGGGTCGAACCCACGCGTGCCCAGGCATGGTAGCAGTGCTTTTACCCACAGAACCATCTTGCTGGCCCATCGTCGATGGGAGGGAGCTGGTGCACGTCAGAATGACCTGTGAGTCTGTTGACTTGGCCATTCCTCCAGATTTTTAGCCATGTACCCTTCAGTCCAGCAACCGTGCTCTTCTATTCCTCCTCAGCAGCGTCTTTCATCCAGGGTAGACTGTGCTCTGTGGTTCTTGCCTTTGTACTTCTCCTCCTAGAGACCCAGCTGACCACAGTCCCATTGGGAAACAGCTTCCCTTTTCCCTGTCTCATCTCTGATATGGTATGGCATGGAGGGTGGGAGGGTGTTCTCCTCTTCTGCTGTGTCTCAGCTGTGGTGGTGAGACAATCATCAAAAGACTCAGTGCCTCAATAAATTGAGATATTATTCTCATACCTCAAAATGTATCTATTCAAAGCACACACTCAGGGTTGGCGAGATGGCCAAACAGGTAAGAGCCGCTGTTGCCCAGAGTCTGATTCCTACGACCTGGTGACAGCACACAACCTCCTATAACTCCAGCTCCAGGGAATCAGGCGCCCTCTTCTGGCCTCTATGGATACTTTCACACATGCGCACGCGCACACACGCACATGCACATACACAAACACACACGGACATACAAATAAATCTTGAAAATAAAGTTCACAATTCATTGGTGTTTAGAACACTCACAGGGCCGTACAAACACTGGCACTCTATTTCTGGGAGTTTTCATCATTCATAAAGAAACCCCATTTCCCCTAGCTGGTACTCCCCACCCCTTTCTCCTCCACTCCTGAGTGTTTTATATAAATGAAATAATACGTATGTCCCCCTGCCTTTTTGTCTACCCTCTTTAGAATAGCACATGATGTAACAAGGACCACCCAGGACGTAGCATGAGTCAATATGCTGTCTGATTTTCTCATTGGATAATATTCCATTTTAAATTTCCATACCACACTTCAGTTATCCGGTTTTACTATTCTAAAGACTGAGGGCTTGGTGTCTTTTAGTTACAGGGCATCCAAGACTCTGCTTAGCTCCTAGCAGTACCCACGTTCGCTCCCCGGGCTTCTCTGTGTCTTCCGGTTTATTTTCTGTCTGCAGATGGCCTGTGTCTCTCTGGGCATGTTGTGGAGACACGGGCGCTAAAGTCAGACATTCCAATTAACTTGACTGTTCTTGGCCTTTTTATAAGTAATAAAAATTGTGGTGGCTACAATGGGTTGATCTTAAAACGAGAGATTGTAAATGTTTTCTGCCTAAAGGTGGCCCGTCTCTGGTCTGCCTGTTCACGGGAGGTTCCTGCAGGGCCTTGCAGGCAAGAGGTCAGTTAATCACCAGCTGTCGGGGCTCAGGGAGCTACCTGTGCGGCTCTGGCTGGAGGCTGTAGACCATGACTTGGGAGAGCTCATGTCCTCTAACCTGGATCAGGGATTTGGGTACTTGAAGCATGGGCTCAGCATCCATGGCTCTTTTCTCTGCTTGGTGCTTGGTGGGCACAGACACCTGGTAGAAAAGCAGGGAAGGCAGAGGGGAGTTAGGAAACGAGCCTGGATGGAGTCAAGGAAGTGGGTGGCCTGAAGCCCTGTGTACTTGTCTGCCTTGTGACTTGTAGCAAGCTAGGTCCCATTTTCCTTCTTGTACAAACGTTAGTTCTGTATCCTCTTCTCCTTTATCTCATAGGATTATTGTTGATGTAGTGGTCACTGCTAAGGTACCTCAGTGCAGAGTGATATTATTATTGAGTACTGTTATATTGTTGTGATAGAAGCCAACCACAGGATTTCATTTAGCATCTTTACCATGAATGATGCACGAAAATGAAGGCTGATACTGTTGGATCCTGGCGTCTCTTTGTGGCTTTTCTCATGGTCATTTTCTGTGAGAATGGGACTGTGCTTTTAAGAGAAGGTCCTTGAGTTCCTGCTGTGTTGGGTTTTATTAAAAAATGAACAAAACCAAAGACAACGCAACCAAACCTCCGATCTCACCCGTTCTTGTGGCCCTATTCCTTGTTTAACTTTAGAGAGCATTCATCTTCAGCCTGGGGTTCTCCTCCTCAGTGTTTCTATAGCATGTGTTCACCACGCTGAACCCCAAACCGGAAACACAGATGTCTGTCTCTTATCATGCTTTATAGGCAAATAAAACCTTTAAAAATAGAACCACTGTGGATTGTTTGCAATAGAACCAGCTCTGGAGTTTGTAATCTCCTCTACCAGTGGTTCTCAACCTGTGGGTCACGACTCCTCAGCATATCAGATATTTACATTATAATTCATAACAGTAGCAAAATTATAGTTATGAAGTAGCAATAAGACATGTGTGCATGTGTTTGTGTGAGTTATATGTGCTTGTGTGTGAGTGTATATATGTCTGTTGGGTATATGTGAGTGTCTGTGCGGGTGTATGTGTCTGTGTGAGCTGTGTGTGCCTGTGTTTGTGTGTGTGTCTATGTGAATGTGAGTATGTATGTGTATATGTATGAGTGCATGTGTGTGTGTCTCTCTGTGTGTGTATGAGTGTGTGTGTGTGTGTGTGTGTGTGTGTGTATTGTTCCTTACAACTTGACCTCCTGAAGAGGCCCAGTGATGATTACTATTGGGAAGATACTCCAGCAGCCCATTTTCTTATTTCTGGTACTTTCTTCTCTGTGCTAAGTGGCTTCTGGCAGCCTTTCCTTCCGTAAGATTTGGGACGTTGTCACTGCTCTTCCTGTCCTGTGTCGCCTGTTGGCGGAAGAGTCAGCATCTGGCCCATGCTGCTTTGAAGGGAAGACTTCATGATTTTGGACATGTTGGACCATGGGTGACCCTTCCCTCCATTTGGGACGTGCCAGACATTTTATTAGAAGCAAGACATTTACAACTTCCTGGTGCCAGTGTGCTAGGAGATCTTGTCAGAGGGATCCATTAGGGATCCACTGTGAAGATGGATCCAACTAATTAGATTTCCTGAGAAATAGACTGTCCTAGTCAGAATCAGCTTGAGTTGAAAAGGGGTTGCTGTCACTTGTTTTTACTAATTACCTTGAGTGACGGCTGACTGTGGAACTTTATTTCATGGACAAGGCAGTTTCACCTTCATGTCTGTGTGTGCCTCTGTGTTCGTGTGTGGAGTGCTCACTGAGGCAAGAGGTCAAACTCTGGTGTTGTTCCTCGGGACCCACCCACCTTTTTTAGACAGGGTCTCTTACTGGCCTAGAAATTACCAAATAGGCCAGGCTAGTTGGTCAATGAGCCTTAGGGATCCAGGGTCTCCCTCCTCGAACAGGAATTGTGTTTGCCACCATGCTTTGCTGCTGTGCAAGCTCCTGGCAGTGAGTCCAGGCCTTGTCCTTGCCGAGCTGACACTTTACCAAATCGAGCCACCTCCCTAACCCCTGACTTGACTTGCCCTGAACAAAGTGTTTCCTCACTGTCCTCTACCCACCTTGAACATTGTCTTTTGTGTGAGCCCATGGCTAATGGCATCTGTTGATTGGTTGGTGGAGGGCAGAGTGGGCACCATGGGGCTTCATTCCAGACTTGTCATATGGGAAAGTTCTGGAGAAAGGAAGTGGACAGTTGCTCTTGAAGCTCTGAGATCATTTCTCTGTGCCCTGAAGACGGCCCACCTGTTGCTCTCTTGGGCATGAACTGATGTTATGTGATACGCTGTCTCTGGGAGGTGATGAACCCTTACTCAGTCAGAATTGCTCAGTGGTTTCTAGAACTTCCATCTTGGACAGTAGAGGTAATGACTTCTTTGGAATGGTGGTCTTGTGTGTGATTGAGTGCTTTGGCTGGAGATCTCAGATTTTTGTTGTTGTTTTGTTTTGTTTGACAGAGGGTCTCACTAGGTATCTCTGGCTGTCCTGGAACTTGCTATATAGACCAGGCTGGCCTTGGACTCCCGAGATCCACCTGGGATTAAAGGTGTGAGTCACCATGTCCTGCTCAGTTTCTTTTATAATCTTCAAAACATGAGTCTGCCAGTGATGTTTCAATCTAAAATGTGGCCTTTGAGCCACTGAACATACTTTCTGGCATGACTGTATTTGAATGTCCAGACCAAAGACTTATACAAGGGTGGTATCCACTTTTTCTAGACTTACTCAAGCCAGAGATGACTGGCTTTGCACCTGGAGCTCACTATTGGCTTGCATCTGTGTTCAGATGGCTTGAAAGTAAAGAACAACACTGTCTTAATTAGTGAATTAATTTCTTATTTTTGAGTTTTATTATTTTTAAATGATTTAAGAAATCAAGAGAAATCTTCTAGAGAACTGGCATCCATGTCAGGTGGCTCAGATTCCAGGGATCTGAGGTCTTCTTCTGACCTCTATGCCTGTACTCATGTGCACTTATCTCCCACAGACTCACACATAGGCATGCAATTAAAAAATAAAATGAACTTACAGGCATACATGCAGGCAGAACACTGAATACATAATAAATAAATACATCTTAAAAAAAATAAAATGAATGTATCCCTTGATACAGAAAGTTCAGTATCAGTGTCCTTTAAATACACTTTATCAGAGTGCATGCAGCCGTAACATGACACAACATAATGTTGTAACAGAACACAACACATCCATGCTTGCCCGGGGCTGCTTTCAAGTTACACTGGCGAGCATGGTCATGGACCACGGAGCCTGAGATATTTACTATCTGACAAGCCCTGCCCTGAATAAATAAGGGGGTGGGGGCAATCTCCACTTGCCTGTCCATCTGTGGGGCCGGTGAATGAAAGCAAGTGCTGGGAAGCCTTGCTAGTGTTTAATTAAGGATGTGAATCTTCCCGGCAACTCTGTCATCATTGTCCTTGTGCTCGGAGTCCTTCTGTCTGTTTAGGGACACGCACCCAGGCCCCAGTAGCAGCTATAAAGTAGCAGGTTCCGATGGTGGGGTCCCTGAGGATGCGGGTGACCCGTGGGAACAGATTCTGGCAGGCTGGTCTGTCTGAGCCTCTGGCAGCTTGGAAAGCTTCTGTTGGGAAGCTCTTCCCATCTGCATTTGCTTTTTTTCCTTCTTTGGAGGAAGTGGAAGAAGGAAGGGAATTAGAGAGGCTTACATTATTTTTTCTTCTTGTGTGTGTGTGTGTGTGTGTGTGTGTGAGATGGGGTGCATGTGCTTGTGTATACATGTGGAGATTAGTGGTTGACTTTAGGTGTCTGCCTCAATCACTGTCCACATTGCTGTTGTTACGTTGAGACAGGATCTCAGACTGAACTTGGGGTTCTAGGATTTGGTTAGACTGTGAGGCTCAGGGGGTCTTTTTGCTCCTACCTCTCCAGCACTCATTTTGCAGGTGTGCCCTGCTTTTGAAGTTCATGGGACTTGAACTTGGGTCTTCATACTTGCATGGCAAGCACATTACTGACTGAGACTTCTCCTCGGCTCTTCCTTTTTGCTGACAATTCAGCAAGCTTTTGCACTCTGATTCCTTTTAGGCTCTTGGCGGTGTGTGTTGACTGTGAGCCTTCACCCACAGGTCCAAAGCTTAAGCCTCACCTCCTAGAGCCAGAGTGTAAAATACGATTTGGAGGAGCGCCTAATGGGGCAAGATCAGAACATTATTATTAAACAAAAGATGAAATGCTTAAGCCAAGATGGCCTTATTAGTATTATTATTTTTTTGACTAAATGAAAGGCGAGCAGACCCCATTTCAACAGTTCTCAATGTAGGAATTCCCTCAGCCCCATTTGATTGCCGTTTGTTGAAAAGTTTAATGTTTTTGTAGGCAATTCATAATTTCCATGTGGAGCAGCTAGAGAGGAAGCGAGCAGGAGCCTAGTGTTTTTCTTGTAGGATGGTGGAGATATTTTTCCCCCCAAAGGGTATAAAGCTGCAGTGGAAATGTTGGGCAAATGAGACAGTGAGTGTTCAGCCCTTCTGAGACTCCACTGTGCGTCTTCCTTTAGAATTCAGCAGAATAGAATTTCTCACGGCTTAATGTCTCCAGGAAGGAAGAGATTTTCCTTTAGGCTGTAATTGTACCTAATTTCCTTCTTCTTCCCTTTATTTATTTATTTTCCCTATTAATCAGGACCAATAGTGGAAGACGAAGGAACTGGGGAGAGTCACTTTTGGAAGAAGTTAATAACTTCTTTTAAAATAAAAATCCCAACATAATACTTGCTTTCCCAAAAGGAACCCTGTCATCCAGCATGCTGGTTAAGATTCTAGGAGTGGGCATGGATTTGTGGGTGCCTAGCTGTTCAGCGGTATCAGGTTGCACCCAAAAGGAGCATTTGAGGCTGTCATTGAGGAGTCCCTGCCAGTCGGTAGGGCCAGGGGCTGTCCTCCACCATCTGGATTTGGTTAGCTCTCTCTGGGCAGCAGGGGTGACTCTCATTTCCTCCAACCAGTAATGTTATATAGGCAGTGGGCCTGGCCTGCCCTGACATAATTGAAAATTATGTGTATTGTAGGCCCAGAGCGCTGAATGTAGGCTCATAAAAATATGTGGTGCAGGTAGCCTATGGAGATTGGAACACAATGAAGCTTTCATGCACACCAAGAATTAGAAGTCTCTGAGTTGATACTGCATTCTGAGTGTGACAGTTTTTGGGTGGGTTCCTCAGGGCAAGTCTGCCACCTTAAACCAAGCCTAAATGTTCTAACTCAATGGAGCTGGCATCAGGATGCAATCAGATCTCCTTTACAGACGGTCGGGAATGAAAACTTGCCCACCCATCAGACCCTTCCGTTGGAGCCCAGCAGGAGGTGTGGGTGTGTCTGTTGGACTTTGCAGTTTTGTCTGTGGGTTCTCGTGAGATGGAGAGGTAGTGTTGGCCAGTGTTCATTTTTGGTTGGCCTCAAGGAAATGACTCTATTGAGTGCTTTTGACCAATGCAGCCCCTGTAGTTATGTGGCAAGTGTGAATGGGAAGAAGTCAGGGCGAGACAGGGCAAAATAGATTCCCAGAGCCTCCTGGCTCGGAGACAGGGCTGGGGATACCTTGGAAATTCTGTTTCCAGTGGTTTTAAACTTAGGGTTATCCTGGCTCCACTTTGGAAGTGGTTTGGTTATAAGGATGAATGGGAGGGTCTTGCTAGGATTCAATGCCCGGACTCCTAATGCCCTTCAATATTCGGGCAGATCTAGTCTTCCATCACAGCTATGGCAACCCCTTGACCCATGACCCCCACCCCTCACCCCAAGTGTATTCATTTCTATAAAATGAATATGGAGATTAGTCGTTTTGCTTTGAGTCTCTGGAATGATGGAGACTGTTCTTTATATCCCCTCTAAGCACTACTGATGCTTAGTCACATGATATTTAGAATTGCAAAGCCTGTCGCTGATGTCCTTACAAGCATCCTGCCCAGCTTCCTCAACTGATTACCCAGGAAAGTCATATGTCCTTAGGGTATTCAGAGCATCTCCATGCTGAGCAAGCCCTTCACCTCAGTTTCCCTATCTGTAAAACGAAAGAAGGAATTAGGTCAATTGATAGCTCACGGTCCTCTGACAGCTGCTCCGTCAATTTCAACAGAAGTAGCTCGTTTTGTGTCCTCTCCTGCTCTGGAGAAAGGCAGGGAGGGATACATGGACTCATCTTTAATTTTCTCTCATGTTAATTCTGCCCACATTGAAGAATTGCACTGTTCTTTTAAAATGATGGTATAAATTGCACGGTGCCCGTGGTGTGCCCGTGGAATGCCCGTGGTGTGCCCTCGGTGTGCCTCTGCTGCTAAGAAAGATTTCAGTTGTCTAAGCTTTGGGGTGAGTTGAGGAGTGCTGTGCTGCGTGGTCATGACTGAGCGCTCGCTCTCTGTTGTGAAAGGAAGTGAAGGATGTTGGTGCTTTAGTGATGTTTTAAAGATGTAGGTTGATGGAAGAGCAGGTTTGATCTAGATGGTCCAGGACCTTTCTGGCTGAGGTTCTGTGTTGGCTTTATGCCTTTGCCCCCTCTTTTCCTCCCTGCACCCCTTCCCTCCGTTGCTCCCCTCTTTCCCTCTATCGCTCCTTCTCTCTGAAGAAGCTAGTGCTCCTGAACCCCTTTACAGTGCCACCCCGTAACTGACACTGCAAAGACAAGACTGTGCTTGTTAGTAATGTTACTTTTTTGCATTTGCACTTTTGACCCTCAGGAAAACTTACTCACACCTTCTCCTTTGTTGCATGTTTTAGATTTTTCTTTTTTTCTTTCTTTCTTTTTTAACTTTCTGATGTAAATAATGCATGATGCTTATTTCTTAGATGACTAGCTCACATCCTCTCCTCCTCTGAGTTAATTGTTTCCTTTTTTCCAGTATCTTCAGATGAAATGGCCACTGCTCGATGTCCAAGCAGGAAGCCTCCAGAGCAGACAAGCCCTCAAAGATGCCCGCTCGCCATCGCCTGCACACATCGTTGTAAGTGTCTTTCTGTGACGTTCACCCCTCTGTTGGGGGCCAAGAGTAGATGCTCTCCTTCTTTCCTTTTGATGATGAAAACTCGTATTTGTCAGTTCTTTTAAAATGTTTTTCTGGAGACCAGCTTTGGATATGGTCTGTGTGACAAGCTCTTCCTTCCCCATGACGGTACCACAGCGATGGTCATGAGGAAATTTCCCGAGCCTTCCTCCCCCTACTGTGCTCTGTGTTTTGGGTTAGCAGCTAGACTTGTGGGCGTCTGTTAATAGGATACATCCTTCCTGGTTTGGGGGAACTAGAGATGGAACTGAAGCAGTTGTTTAGAAAAAAATGCATTTTAGGGGAAGCGAGGCCGAAAGGCGGGCGAGAGAAACAGGTCTGAAATTTTCCATCTACCCTATTTATTTTGATATGTACTAGAAAGTAACACTTTCCATGAAGATTGAAAACTTGATCTGAGCTCGTTAACTAAACCTAGAGTAGAAATGAACTTAGAAAGGCCCAAATTAAACTTAATCCGTGTACTCACAGCTTTGAAAGCATGTGGAGTCGACACAGAAAACATTTGTTTTTACTGAGACTACAGCATCAAGTATGTGTCAACATATATTTTTAATGCACTTTCCTAGCACATCGTAGGCTCTGAAAGTCTATAAATTAGCCTCCTGAGAAGGTAGCTCAGCCTTATTAGAATATCTATTTCCTTCTATATATTTATATCATGAGCTGGACTTCAGACTTTTGAAATAATTAATGAAAGACATATTTTTATAATGAATTCATGACAGGTAGAATTATGCAAAGCAGGAGATAATTCATACATTTTTTATTTACGCTTTCACAAAATGTTACCCATTAGTCTGTTCGGCCTCTACATTACTCAGAATCTCTAAAAATTGCAAAATAATTTGAAGTAGAAAAGCCTTAAGATGCATTTTGTCAAATTTCAGGCCACCTCCTGATTTGGTAGCTCGGTATAATTGATTATTTATTATTTAGTGAGCTAGGCCTCAGTTGTATGTGTGTATATCAGAACATAATTTATTTCTGTAAAACCACATTTGGAACCTTGATTGGTGGAAATGTCTTAACTTCTCATGGTATAAATAAGGCATGTAGGAAGAAGGCTGACATCTGCTAGAAGTTTCTTTCCTCTTCTAACCCCACAATTAAATAGATGCTTGTAATTTACGTACGTTCCTGGGATGTCAGGATGTGAGTTGGAGGTGATAGCCATAGACCATTTTAGGCCCAGTCTGATTCAGGAAAGGAAACTGAGTGAGACCCAGAGATGCCTTAAGTGAATTGCCCAATGTCACACACCGAGGTAGCAGCTGAAACAAAGGCTGCATCCAGCTCTCTGCGCCCTTTTGGGACCTTCTGGTACATTCTCTTCTGTGAGAGGTGAAAGCAATGCTCATGGCTGACTCTTTTGTTACTGTAAGCTGGCTAGCCATGGGGGACAGAGACAGGAGGGAGGTGTGAAGAAGTTGCTGGTGAAGATGCTGATTCAGGTTTCCTTGGAAAATCAAATGCCATGTTAAACAAAATCTTAACACATGGTTATCGGAGCCCAGAGTGTGATTCGAGCGAGGTTCACGTTTTCCTGTGCCAGTGCATTCCCCAACATCTACCCACATGTTGATATTTATTTCTCTCCCCTTGGAAGCTCTCCCTGAAGTCTCCCTACATTTTACCAGCAGAGAAGGGCGGTGCCTCTGCAAACTTAGCACGATTCAAAGTATGCACAGCTGTGGTGGTGAAGGATCGTAGGCCATAGCAGCGCTGAGCAAGACCCTCATATAAGGGTTGGGTTGTCACACTGCCCCTCTTGTCCTGTGTAAATTCTGTGAGAACAGCAGCCACAACTGGGGTCCTCAGGGTCATATTTTCTTGTGTGGAAATGGACAGTCTGTAGATGGTGGGAAACGGTCTTTGCAGAGCCAGTTTGAATCTTGACAAGGGATTCAGAGGGGAGACTGAGGCTCCTTTTCCTCTACTGTTTTCTAGAAGGCACGTGTACCCCAGCAGCCACTGGGGAGTACACATGTCACCTTTAAAGTGGGCACTTTTGTCCACAGGAGCCTTAGCTGACAGTGGTCACACAATCTTGTTACCGACTGCTGTGCCCGTAGTGACCTGGGGACTAGCCATCTGGTAGAGGTTATAGGTTTGTGGAGAAAGGTGGGCCCCGGGAGCAGAGTAGAAGGGAAAAGCTATAAGTTTGGGCAAAAGGAGATCACATTTGGAAATGCTTAATTATCTTCTTACTGGACATGGACTATGTGTCAACCTAAACCACCCGAACCACACTGGGTGTCCTGGAGAGCTTTCTGAAGTGTGGTTCGTGCATCGTATGGGTTTGTGTACAGTTTCACCGTGGCCAGAGGGGTTTGTGTCTATGTTCAGATTTGGTCATGAATGGCTGGCTTTCCACCTTACACTTCAGTTTTCATTCTGTTAAACAAAATGTTGTCACATCGTAGCACATCCCCAGACGTATTTCAAAATAGCCTTCTACGGATTGTTTCCTAATTTCTCTGAAATTTTGATTATTGTAACTTGTGGGCCAAGCTGTTTCCAAATGACTTCTGATATTTCACTGCAAAAATAGAGAAGTGTAGGGGCTTGTTGTCAGTCACTTGAGGTTATGACTATCACAGATTGCTGAGGAAACAGCTTCCCCAGGACCTGCTCCTAGAAGAGAAGCCTCATCTGGGAATTTAAAGTATTTTTCCAGAATATATTAATCTGGTTGAGTTTTTTTTCATATGTAGGAGGTTTCCATGCAATATGAAGTGTTGATGTGTATGGGGCTAGAAAGATGGCTCAGCAGTTAGGAACATTCATTTACTGACCTGTCAGAGAACCAGAGCTGGGATTCCAGAGCCAACATTATATGGCTCACAATTGCCTAAAGCTGTAGCTCCAAGAGGTCTGATACCCACTTCTGGCCTCCATGGGCACTTGTACACACATTACTCTCTCTCTCTCTCTCTCTCTCTCTCTCTCTCTCTCTCTCTCTCTCTCTCTCACACACACACACACACACACACACACACACACACACAATGACAATAATAAACATCTTTAAAAAGTTGATGTGTGGAGTAAATGTTTATGTTAGGACCTAACAATGTGTGTGTTCATCGTTCATTCATTCATTTCCTGGTGCTGGGGTTAGAACCTGAGGCTTTGCTCAGGCTAAGCAGACATTCTACTACTGAGCTACATCCTAGTCCTATACGATAATATTTAAGTTAACCCTCTCCCACAAAATACCCATTCATTTTTGTAGTTCCTTTAACCAGTATCCAGCATCTTATTTGTTATAGCCTGGTGAGTCCCAGTCTGTGTTCTGAGAAGAAATCGTTCCCTAGAGATGCCTTGATTGGCTGACCAAAAACTTATTGTTCCTGCAAGGAATCAGTCCTTGCCTCCCTCTTCCCCATACCCTCTCTGCCCCACTACCCAACTCTGACTTCGTAAAGCCTCAAAAATGCTAAGGAACCCATTCTAAGACTCCTCTCTCCGATTCCATTTTCTAATTTGTTCTATTTTACTTTCTCTGGCATTTCTGAAATTTCTATTCTAATTCTTCTTTTTCCTCTCATAATTCGAAGGAGGAACTGCAGGCCTCTGCTGGGGGGTGGTGTCTCATGCAAGGTTTGTAGACTGCCTCCAGCCGCTGGTAAGCTGTGGGGTTAGGACTTGCTCCCTGGGTACCACCTCCGGTGCCTTTGCTATACAAAGACCTTCACTTAACTTCCTTTGTACCCAGAAAAGGAAGAAAAGAAAGATTCTAGACCCCAAATGGTGGTATTTTGGTATAGCATGTGTCTTACAACCCAATAAAAAGGCTTCAAAAGTTTTTACAATTTTATCTCGGGGGTTTGCTTTTGAAGTCGGTGTGGAGTTTTACCTTGGGGTGGATTCTTCCTGTTTCTCTGTCTTGAGTGTTTTGTTGGGTAATGAGCATTGAAGAGTGGGATGGGAGAACAGACTGAATCCCAGTGAAGAAAGCCTGCCAGACAGTGGTGGTACACAGTTTTTTTGTTTTGTTTTGTTTTTTGTTTTTTTTAATTGCTTAAATGTTGATGGCGAGCAGAAACCTTACAAGATGTAGCATAGCCAGTAGGACTTCACACAGGGTCTCTGCCCTCTGTGCTGCACACATTTCCAAGGGACACAGGGCCCACGGAACTAGGAGCTTTTGTTTCTACAGAGTCCAGGAGGGCCTACTCATTGTTAATTAGAAAATGACCTCAAGACTATTCTCTTTGTAGTTAAATGCATGTGAAGGCTTCTAACTTTTTTTTTTCCGATGTTCCCATGTTTATGGGGATTGACTAAATGCCAGGAGGCTTTGTGACAGAAAGATGTCAAGGCTGGCAAAAAATTGTGATGTGTGCCTGGAAAGATTACAGGGCCCCTGCGGGTGTGACCAGGGAAACCTGGTTGTGACTGGGAAGTTGATGGGCATTACGTTCCTGGACATTTAAGATGGCTAAAGACTGTTAAGGGTGCAGTTGAATAGGAAGGGGGACTTCCCATGTTCTGTGGCATGGCAGGCTAACGACGATTGACATCGTTTAATTGGGTATTTCAAAATAGCTAGTCTAGAAGATTCTGAATGTCTCTGTCTGTGTGGGTGTGTGTTAAAAGAGTGACAGGTAAGAGAATGAATTTGTGAGGTACTGCACCTAAGCCTGTCCATGGTATATGTGTATGGAGCTATCCCATCAAGAGTCATGCATTTGTACATTTAGTATGAGTCCACAGAAACTAGCAGTATTAAGATTGGAATTTGGAAGATTTATGGAAGATGGTGTATGAAGCTCTAGAGAAGGGTGAGAGCAGAGAGCATGCTGGGCAGAAGGGTAACTGCATTAGGTCGTATGGGAAAGGGTGGGTGGGTGTAGAGGGACTCAGAGACCCCGGCGGAGGCGGAGACCCTGGTGCCGTGACGTCAGATCTATGAGAGGAACGTGAAGGGTTTGGTGACTGTGTGACGCTGCAAGCCCTAGGCATGGTGACGTGGACAGATTTGGATGGGCCGAAGGGGAAACCACCACCAGATTAGAAGGAAGGAGTAGGTGGCTGGAGAGTGCCGTTCGCAGGATGAGGCAGGTTTGGGATAGAATAGCTCTTCGGTTTTTTTGCTGAGAGATCATGCTTATATTGATTCCGTCATGGATTCATTCACTGGAGCCGCAAATACGCTGCGGTTGTTCACTGAGTGGAAAAAAGCCTTCTAGACACTGAGAAGACACCAGTGGTGACCCTGATGCCCAGAGTGAAACAGAGGCTTGTGCTGGGTGATGCTCTGAGTTTGTTTTAGATGTTCCATCATTCTACAGAGAAGGAGTTGGCCACAGGAGGAACCAGGCTTCACCACTGGTGGGAGTCAGGGTGTGGGACAAGGTCACTGGGCCTCAGCACCCCATCTTTCTAGCCCTGAGTAGACAGCTGAGAACGGCTGAGCACGTCGGTCTAGAACATTGTGTGCATGCTGTTTCCCATACTGTCAGTGGGCATACCAGTGGGAGCTCCCACCCCACCTGTGCCAGGGTGTGGCTCTAGGAGCCCTGCCAGCTTCCGGAGTGTCTGAACTGTGGCTTCGGGTTGTGGATATTGTAGCTATTATAAAGGACTCCTTGGCACCTTGCAAGAAAGGGTGTATGTATACTTACTTCTGTGGAGAACAGTGAATTTGAGGTGATGAGTGAGAACCTACACTGGTTTTCCAGAGTCCCCCCCCCCTTCCTGTGGACTGTCCTCATTCCCTCTAAGTATATATGTGCTTTTCTTGTTATTTATTTAATCCACTTACCCATGACTCAGCCAGACTTTCTAGAACACTCAGCCTGTGTTTCCTGCTAACAGCTGAGTCAGAACCGTTCCATTTCATAGACAAGGCTGTGCTGAGCATGCCTGTTTTGTCTATAAAACAAGCCTCTCAACACCACACACAGTCTTGTTATTCTTATGAGGAGAATTAGCACAGAGAACTAGACCCCCCCCCCCCAGGCTTTCTTTTGGAGGGAAAAAACCCGTGAATGGAATCACAGTGCTCTGAAGAGAGTCTGTGATCAAGTTCCCAAAGTGCATGGAGTCCAAGGTCAAAATGCTAAATCTTCCTTAGGTCCTTACTGAATCCCTGACGTTCTTGGGTTCGTGAGTTTTGGGTTCTGGTGTGGTAGCTGCCCGCCCTGTTGATAGAGCTGATCTCATGAAGGACTGTGTAACCTCTGTGTAACCTTCAGAGTAGAACCAAGGTTTAAGGGCCGAGGAGGCCTATAGCCTCCCTCCTATTGCCCATCTGCTGTAGCTCCATCGATGTTTGGTAGCCGACTCTTGCCCTAGAGACTTCCGGCACGGGAAGGAAGCATCCTGGTGGCCACATGGACCCTCCAGGGAGTTCAATCTTTGTTGTGCACTGGGGCGTGTCTACCTGAAGCACAGGCTCCTTGTCGGCTGTCCATGATGACATAATGTTATCCCGACGCCAACACCAACTCTTCTTTAGAATTCCTTGTTTATACCTTATTCATATCATCAGTGACTGACAAACCTATTGAAGATCGAGAATTGCTCATATTTTAATTAAACCATTCTGCCTCTAAGGGAAGTGAAATCATTTATTATTTCATGTGCATTGGTGTTTTGCCTGCATGTATGTCTGTGTAAGGGTGTTGGATTCCTTGGAGCTGTAGTTACAGACAGTTGTGAGCTGCTGTGTGGGTGCTGGAAATCGAACCCAGGTCCTCCGGAAGAGCAGCGAGTGCTCTTAACTGCCGAGCCATTGCTCCAGCCCTATGCAATGAATTTTTAAATGGATGTAGTTTCTTTATTCATAGACTTAGTGTCTGTTGTAGACAGTTGGGAGACCACCTATAGCCTTACCTCTCAGAGAGATCCATTTCCTTTTAGGTTTTTTTCTTCTGACTACGTTAATATTTCTTTTTAACATTTTGGAGCTCCAAGCCAGGTTCAATGACTCCATTTTCATATTTATTTAAAACAAAAATTACTAAAGTCAATAAGTACTTCTCCATGTCATTACAATTCCTAAGGCTTTTAATGACCCATAGGAGTCTTTAATGTGATTTTGCCCTGATTTATAAGCTCAATGCCATGTTGTTGATCCTTTCTGTCAGATTTTGTTTCTGTTTCCTTCCGAGCACCATGGCGATGTTGTTTCTGCATCGGCGTCCTCCCCAGGCCCTTTCCTTTGAGATAAATTTGGAGGAAGAATTGAGATAAAGGAGGACAGAGATTTAAAAATTGCTCCTTAGATACGTAGCCATGAATTATCTTCCTGCAAGGTCTCAGCTCTGCAGGTGTCACCACAGCTACGAGACTTAGGGTCAGAGTCCACGGTCAGAACGGATTTCATTCTCTGGGGGAACTTAGCAAAAGGGGAGGTTTATGTTTCCCTGGAGAGCTGAACCCTTAACTCGCCTTGCTCCAGAACCCAGCCAACAAGGCTTCACCTTGAAGGCCTTCATGGTCAGCTCCTGTGCTGCCGTGTCTCTGGGCCCAGTTACTCTTCTTAGGTAATTCTCACAGGACGTCCGCTTTTTCTTCTCCTCAACCCCAGCATGCTCAGTTTTTGCAGGGCTATTTCAGAGGCCTTGGTGTACTGATAATCTCTGTTAATTAGTTTCTGACGTAATTATTTCTTTCATCTTTTTTTTTTTTTGTTGAGACAGAATGTTACTAGGTAGCCCAGGCTGGCCTCAAACTTTCAGTCCTCCTGCCTCCACCTCTGGAGAGCTAGGGTTACAGGTGTGTGCTGTGATGAGCACTTTAGTTACAGTATTTCTTATAGAGTCATCTTAGCGGGCAGAGGGTGTTTATTTGATGCCCTGTGTGAGCTTGGTCAGACCTCCAGATGAGGTTGTTTGGGCAGGCACACCCACTCTTCAGAGAGGCCATTGGCTCTTGTGTGAAAGATGTGCCACAGTAAATGGGGAAGGACTGGCAGCCTGTCTTGGCTCTCCGCCATCTCTCAGAGCTGGGTCCTGGTGTGCTTTGGGGAAGCGTCTCTGGCAGATCCTGGCTAGCTAGTGTTTCCTGACATTTGCTTCCCAGAGTGTTTAATAAGGTTACTGGAAAAAAGATTCTCTCTTAAAATAGGTTTAGCAAGCTCTGGGTCTCTCACTGGGTCTTGGCTCTGCAGGGGGCTTCAGACCCTTTGTAGAGGAGGGGTTGTCTCTCTGCGACGTCTACTCAGCATAAGGGACAAGATGGGAACCTTCTTCGTGGAGTTGATCTGGTTTCAGCACCTGCTCTGTTTACTGAACACAGGGGCCTGTTTTAAATTAACATGGGTCTTAGAGCTCAGCTCATGTTTTGGGCTGTGTTTATCTTTCCAGTAAATAAAACAAAAGTGTTCTTTTGGCACCCATCCATTCTGCTTGTCATTTCTTGCCTTGCTGATTGCTCTGTGTTTGGGGCCTGCTTATTTCTCCAACCAGACTGTAAGTTTCTTGAAGCCAAGGAGCCCCATGGTCCGTTTCTCTGCCTGTGGCTTTCTCCCCTCCACTGCGGCACTGCTAATTAAGCAGAAAACCAGTTTCTGGTAAAGAACTGGAGCTGATTTGGTTTGGACTCAGTGTGACTTCATCAAGCCCAGAGTGTTCACAGTATCTCGGTTAGCACAAAGCTTGTGAGTGTGTCTGCTCTCTACCTGATGTGGCAGCATGTTTTTGTAGAGACATAATTTGGGGTTACGACATGGGTAGGGCTTGCCAGGAACTTGAGAATCCATCCTTATAGACTCTAGCTCACAGGCAAGCATGCCTAATTGCTGTGGCTGCGCTTCTGTGGAACATGGTCACAGGAAAGCTCCAGAAAGTCAGGGTGTGGGGCTTCTGCCTCCTCCTAGTTAGGAAGGGCTGTTCAATGGGAAATCCAGGAGTTGGTTATTGATGGGAAATGGTTGTATTTTGCTAAAGTCGTGATAAGTGTTTATGGGGTTATTTTGTGATTGACTTGTTAATAATGTCTTACAAGTCATATTTTCATCTTCTGCAACGCAAAACAATGTGTGGGGGCCAGATCTCTCTACTGTGTGGCTTGGGGCTTGAACTCAGATCATCAGGCTTGGTGGCAGTACCTTTATCTACCGAACAATCTCTTTAGCCCTGTGTTAATTATGGAAGACATTTACATAGTGTGTGTGTGTGTGTGTGTGTGTGTGTGTGTGTGTGTCCCCTTTTTATCCCCTTGCCATTACTACCACAGTCTAGTCTTGTCTCTCACTTAGATGTGGATTTGACCTTTCTACCTCCTATATTTGTAACTTCCCATCATAATATTCTTGAATCCCTATAGTTGTTCCTACACTTATGATGGCCTTTGAAAACTTCGTATACACCCTATAATATACTTATGAAAATCTGGCCTAAATCTCGTCTTATGAAAAAGGCCCAGAGCAGCTACAAATAGACACTTGCCTCTGGCACCTGACTAAAAGGTCGCTTTTGAGATGCAAGAACTCAGAATTGATGACACCCAGGCCAGTTAAGTCCAGGCACCCATCATGCTTTTTGCTGCCTGGACACAAGAAGTCTGTGTGACAAAATGGCCAATGTCTTGGTGGCAGTACCCTCCGTGGGAGCCACATCTCCCTGATGGTATGCATCTGAATCCTGCCTCACCCTGATGCCGTTCATCTACCCAGCCGCAGGCTCTTGCAATCTCAAGTCGCCGCTAAACAGCTCCAGACAGCGTGATGCAATCTGTTTTCCAGCCCAGACCCGCATAGCGGGTGGATCTGGGCAGTGATTAAGTGCATCACTGAAGCTGTTTAATAAGATGGAGATGGGAGTCTCCATGGGTCTAAGAGCAGTGAGGGTAAAGGCCTCTTCCCCTCTCCAAGGGCACAAGCTTCCTGTCATCCTCCTTCCTTCCATTTGTGTTTGCTGAGTTGGAGGGTGAAGAAGACAGTAAGTGGCTAAGCAGGCCGAGGAAAGGAGAAAAGTGGAGCCCAGCATAGCCTCAGGCCTGGTCCATCCGTTCTCCAGAGACCTGGTGGATCCTTTATCTACATCTGTCTTCAGGCCTCATCTGACTGGTTCACTTTCTGTGGCTTTCGATGTTAGCCCCAGCTCAGGGTTAGGAGAGGTTGTAAATGAAGTGTTGGTCCCTCGCCATTTGCTACTCAAGGGAGAGCTGGCCTTGATGGGTATAGGGACAGAAAATAAAATGCATGTATAAACAAACATACCTCATAATGAACTGAGAACATGGCTAGGTTTCCTGGGAAGCCTTGTTGGAACTCAGGAACAAAAAGAGTGTTTTGTTTTGAAACAGGGTTTCATGTAGCTCATGTTAGCCTCAAACTCATTGTGTAGCCAGGGAGATCTTGGACACCTGATCCTCCTTGCCTGCAAATCCCAGGTCCTGAAATTACAAGTGTGCATGGCCATATCATGGTTTGTGCAGCACTGGGGATTGAACCTGGGGCTTCTTGCATGTCAGACAAACTTTCTGAGCTACATCGGAACATGGTAGCAGCCCTCTTCCCCTAAAGCCCACAGCACAGTGATGGTGATGTGGAGAACTGCAGGGCATTGTCAGAGGTCAAAATGGGCACTAGACTGGGAGAAGCCACTTCCGTTCGGATGCTATAGGCAAGTGCCTCTCCAGGGCTTTCAATTAAGGCCCTTCCCATCCCATTTCTGCAAAGTGCTTGGCAGGTGTAGCCTTGGTAAACAAACAGTGCATACGTGCTATGCTGTCCTTCCAGCCTGGGAACTGGGACCTTAAAATGGACTCGTGCTGAGGACACCTGTCCCTACGTTGCTCTTCTCCTTGATAACAGCACCGCTTCTGTCTTCACCGCTTCCCTTGCCCTGCCCTTCCCGCTCCGTCTGAGGGACACGAGGTTGGACAGGGGACAGACAGGTGATACAGGTTCGTGCACTTTTATGCAGATAACCAAAATCTGTGGCTCTTTGCAATTACTTTCCTGTACTCATACAGGTGCATAGTAGCCGTGGTGTGCACATGCCCCTGGCCCTGGAGTGGAAGACTCATTTGAAGAGGGTTAAAATGGGTGCGGGGAGAATGACTGGACAGCACAGCTTAATTCTATGTAGTCAGCTCTGGTCCTAGATTATTCCAGGGAGCCAACACCTTAACTAATGATTTTCTGTAACTTTATGGCCAAAGCAATTCTGATAGAGTTATTCAAGCCTTTAGGCTTATGATGTTAATTTTTAAAAAAATCTTTTAGTTTTATTTCTCTCAAAGTAAAAGTTCTGGGTCATGAACCAGGTCTGCCACCACTGCACAGAGAACACACCTGCCTCTCTAAGAACAATTGGTTTGAGCTAGTCTGAGAGTTCCTGTAAGAACAGGACAAATTGTGCCCCACATCCCCACGAGCGACCTCTAAAGGGAGGCTTGTATGGATACAGGAGTTTCTGGGATTTGTTTCTGCGGTCATGGGGAATTTTAAAAATGAACATTAGGTATTTTCATGAAATTCCTGCTTTTATATTTTTAGATTCTCAGACTTCTCTTCTCTGGCTCCCATTCCCATGCTCATCATTGCGGGAAAACTCTTTTCTTTTGTGTCTTGGCAATATTTACTTGCATATTTTAGAAACATTGTTTTATCGCAGATAATTGGTGGCAAGCAGAGAATTCTGTTGTTTCTCTTTCATTTATTATGACTCCTTTTCTATCTTTCGGATGTTTTCTCCGTTTTTCATTAAAACAACACATTGTACAAAGGCTGGTGCAGTCACAAACACCCAGACTGGAGCTGAGCGCCCTGCTTGTCCCTGTAGGCCTGGTAGTGCCTGCCTGCAGTAGGATGCACAGGGATTCGGAGGCCCAGGATGTCATGTCTCCGAGGTGAAGGGCGTGTCGATGGATTTGGATCCGCCCAGGGTGAAGCGGGAGAGCAAAGGTCAGCATAAGCTCAGCACTGCGTCAGTGCGTTTTGGAGAATGTCAAAAACTGAGCTCCCTGCCTCTAATGCCCACAAAGATGTCATGTTAAGTTGTCTTCGTGTTTTTGAGACAGGGTCTACTCTACAGAGCCCCCGCTGCCTTGCACTTGCTCTGTAGACCAGGCTGGCCTTGAACCCACAGAGATCCGCCTGCTTCTGCCTCCCAAGTGCAGGGACTAAAGGCGTCCGCCACACTCAGCTACCTGTAAGTTGTCTCCTCACTCACCACCTAAAAGCTGGTTGCAGATGGAATGACTGTGCTCTGATTTTTGCTGTTGTGATAAAACACTCTGATCGGAAGCAACTTAGGGGAAGAAGCAACTTATTTCAGCTTACATTTCCAGATCACAGTCCATCACTGAGAGAAGTTACGGCAGGAACTCAAAGCAGGAGCTTGAAGTCAAGCCTGCTTGCTGTTTCACACAGCATGACCTCTGACCAAGGACCTCACTTGACAGTCAAGAAATACAGCAGGAACTGTGGAGGTTGTTGCTTGCTGGCTGGTTGGGAAGCCAGCTTATACTCAGCCAACTTTCTTAAGCAGTTCAGGCCTATTTGCCTATGTGGTGCTGTCCACAGTTGGCTTCTCTCTCTCTCTCTCTCTCTCTCTCTCTCTCTCTCTCTCTCTCTCTCTCTCTCTCTCTCTCTCTCTCTCTCTCTCATATCAATTAACGATTAAGACAATCCCCAACACAGCCACAGGGCAATATGATCTAGGCAGTTTCTCAATTGATCTCTTCCTAGATGACCCTAGGCTGTGTCCAATTGACAGTGAAGAGATAATCAGGTCAGATGGGGAAAGGGACAACTTATCATCAGAACCAGAGATGAAAATGTGCCCAGGAAGTGCAGTTAGGATTAGGAGCTGGGCTACGGCTCTGCCATCAGGAGCAACTGGCACAAGTCTCATTTCTGCCCACCCTTCAGCTAGATGTGGCATGAGAAAACAGAACATGGTGTTTCTAAAGAGGGTGACAACTTTTAATGCTACCTAGACACTTAGTTTGGGAAAATGGGTTTCTTTTTCTTTCTGTAATACAAGTGTTTTATGTATCCATTTGCTGTTCTGTGCACATGTGAGGATTCTCAGTTTGATTTATTTACCACAATATAAGTTCATCATATGTGAGATACAAGCACAGGTCTCAAGCCAGCCACCGTATATGGAAGTTTGAGTGTGTGATTTAAAATCTTGCCTGTGAACTAGTGCGCATTTGGCCATCTGTATGGAATAAGTGAGTGCCAGAGGACTTTGGTGAGGGAGAGGCAGGGCAGCCATTGGCTCTGGAGAGATGGGCTTGGGCTGTGAGGTGGCTAGTGCTGTGTAGAGAGGCCAGCAGGGTTGGACTTGGCTAAGTGTTCTGCTGTCTGGATGCCTGTGTGAAGTTTCCTTCACAGGTTTTCAGTTGGCAAAGTCTGGATCCTTCCGGGCCCAGGCCCATATACCAAAATTCAGAATAGAAGCCGAATTGAAAGGTTTACCGAACTTTTGGTCATGTTCATTCCAGGGCCACAGTTACTATGATATTGCACAAAGTTGTAGGACAGAGCAACCTCCTCTCAGGCTCTTTCCTGGTCCTGTTTTTTCTTTTACTATTAGACTTAATCCTGGAATTTACATGTTGATAAGCTCGCCTGGTAGCAAGCTCACATCTTGTATGTATACATATGGTGAGATGCATATGCCCTGTCGTGGTCATGCTGGAAGTCCACTGAACACTGACCAGATCCAGGCACTTTGCTCTCACCAGGGTAACCCTCCTAACACCCGTAGGTACTAGCTGTTGCCACTCCTGCTTTAGAGATCAGGAAACCGAGACTCAGTTGGGAGGATGGTGTAAGAAAGGCCACACAACTTGAGTTTGAACTCAGAGAGCTAGAATACAGAGCTGTGGACTCACTCTTCTTGGAAGTGAGTGTGACCAGGGAGGGGCAGATCTCTGGACGCCCTACCACACTTGTGTCTATCTGTCTGCTTTAGGACCCTGAGTCCAGTTGGAGGCAGATTGTTCCTTTGTGAAATGTTAAGAAAATGAGGCTTTATGAGTTCTTCGGATGAAAAGGCATGTGCTCATGGCACAGGGAGCAAGCAACAGAGGGGCCATATTACTGTGAGCTTTCTGCTCATCCCCAGTTGTACCCCTGTTCATCATGTGAGCTGATGCCTGTAGACTGTAGACTGGTGGACAAGTTACAAGTGGACAGTTTGGTGAATCTGCAGACGGCAGTTTTTGTTGAGTGTTTTTCTCTGATCATAAACCATGTAGAGCTGAGAGGCTTCAACTCCTGATGGATCATCTGTAGATTGGAACCCTTGAGTCCTCCTTAGAGTGTGCCTGCCTGGTCTTCTATCCAAGTTGGTTAGAGAAGCTCCAGATGGGATCCCAGTTTTGAGTGGGTGTGGTGTGTGTTTGTTTCCCCTTTCTCCGGGACAGCTGAGATGGATTGCTCTCTAGCTCTTTTTAAAATGAAAAGACAAACAAAAGCATACAGAAAAGGACCAGGGGTAATATAGCAAAGATAGTAAGGCCTGCCACTCAAAATAATAGTTGTTAGTCGTCTCCTCGTGTTATAAAACCAGCGGCTGCAGCGGCAGTTCAGTGGTTAAGACTGCTCTTCCAGAGGACCCAAGTTCAATTCCCAACACCCATGTCAGGTAGTTCACAATCATCTATAACTCCAGCTCCAGGAGATCCAGCACATCTGACCTCAGCAGGCACCTGTACTTAGGCGCACATACCCGAACACACATATGCACACTTACACATAATTAAAACCTGCATTCACACGCACACACCCACATGCAGACACAGTCTCTACACACAACGAGAAAGAAGGGACGGCTTCTGCTGCTCTCCCAAGTTCACGGTCTTCATTCCTAAGCAGTTGCGTTGCCAGACTTCTGAGTCTGTAGTTCAGCGTGTGCGCCTGTACAGGTGCTCGTGTGTGTGCACGTGAGCCTATGGTGTAGCACAGTTAATGTTAGTGGCTTCATATGTCATGGGTTATGCAAATTACTTTAAAAAAATAACCACTCATTCTGTACCTTTGATTTACTTTGCTCATTTCACCACTTTTGTAGTCCACCGTAAGGCTACGTCCTAGTTTTCTTGGTCTTTATTGATGGCCCTTTAGCTCACTTCCAGGCTTTTTGTTTATTTGTTCTTAAAGAATTGTGTGTTTCCATGTCCATATTTAAGTATGTTTATCACATTAGTGCCTGGTGCCCTGGTGCCCTTGGAGGCCAGAAGAGGGCATCTGATCCCTTGGAACTGGAGTTGCAGACCGTGTGAGCTGCCTTGTGCGTGCTGGGAACTAAACCCCAGTCCTCTTTAAGAGCATCAAGCGCTGCTCTTAACTCCTGAGAGTTAAGAGGCTCCTATGGCTCCTAAGCCACCTCTGCAGCCCTGCTTGCAGTCTCTTAAGATTATGAATTGTGCTGCAGCAACAATCCGGGCCAGCTGTGCATGGGCAGTGAGCGGGGCTTTCTTAGGGGTTGTGTATTGACATACACAGAGGAGATGGAAGAGCGTCCTTTTCCTGGGTTTTGGTTGAAATCTGTATTGCTAGACTCTTTAGGACAAGACAGTGACCACCTGCCTCCAGTGCCAGAACTACCCTCTGACTAATGTGTCTTCTTCCTTATGCGGTGGTATCTTATCCGATTTGTGCTTCTTTGACTTCTGAGCTTGAATATCATATCGTATATTTATTGGTGCACTCAATTTGCTTCTTTTCTTATTTCAAAGAATCCAGTAATTTTCCCATGTTGATTTATAGAAGCTCTGTATATAGGTGGTAGGCAATATTGTAGGAGATAGAAATACTTTCCCTACTCCATGTTGTTACTGAGCTTTGTATAGATGGATTTTTAAATAAAGTAGATTTTAAAGTTCAGTGCATTTGAATGCACCAGTACCTTCTGTGTTTGCATTTTGTACCCACTATAAGTAGCTCCAGATTCTGCAAATGCTGCAAGAACTCTGTTTCGTTGTTTACACGCATGCCCCTGTGAGTGCCCATGTGTGTGTATTCACGGGCATGTGTGTGTACATGTGTGGAGGACAGAGGATGATCCCAAGTGTTATTCTTCATGTACTGTCATCCTCCTCTTCCCTTTCAGCCCTTCTCCTTCTTTCCTCCTTCCCCTCCTGACTGGCCACCGAGCACCTGGAGCCTGTCTGTCTGTCTGTCTCCCTAGTGGTAGGATTCTGAGCATCTTCCACGCACCCAGCTCTTTGAGTGTGGCATCTGAGGATTGAACTTGGGTCCTTGTGCTTTATGCACTGGCGTTTCCTCAGCCTTGGGAACTCAGGTTTGGTTGCACATCTGCTACTCTAGCTGTAACTGCAGAGGTCACTTTTCTTAGGCATCTAAGCCAAGGAGTTGGTTTTAAGTTATGATTTAAGATTATTAACAAATATCACTTAGTCAAAGGTACAAAAGCCATGGAATGCAGAAAAGTGTCTGGGAATTTGGCAGTGAGGGACAGTAAGTGATGGTAAGTAATGCTGTCACATGTGGATGAGCTCTAAGCCCTGCCCTGGGCAGACGTGTTCTGTTTGACTGGATCAGTCTTTCCAACAGGTCCTGTTGAAGTCAGAGCTCATAGCCCCATTTTAGAGACAAGAGACCCAGGATCTAAAGAGGTTCGATTGTTATGAGGTAAGGGACAGAGCCAGGGTTCACATCTGAGTCTCTTGACCACAAGTCCTCCTCAGTTATTCGGATGCAGCCACACCACCTTCACAAAGATTAACCTGGAGTCCAGACATCTTTCTAAGTTGTTAATTTTTTATTTTTGAGTCATGATCTCACTATGTAACACTGGCTTGCATGGATGTAGACCAGGCTAGCCTTGAACTCACAGCAATCTGCCTGTCTCTGCTTCCCAAGTGCTGGGGTTACCTCAAGTGTTCTAAGTCATTAATTAAAAAAAATCATTTGATTATTTATTTAGTGTGTGAGCACATGCGTGTGGAGGTCAGATAACAAACTGTGGGTGTCAGTTGTCTTCTTCTGCCATGTGGCTTCCAGAGACTGAACTTAGGCCCCCTGGCAAGCCCCTTTCCCACTGAGCCATACCACTGGCCTCTAATGCCATTTAATTTGAATCTAATTGGAAAGAAAGAGGGTATGGGCGGAGGGCAGGATGGAGAAGGGGAGGGGCTTGAGACTCTGAAGATTCAGCAGCAGAAGCTAAGAACCCAGAGCAGGGAGGGCAGTCCAAGAGGAGGAGTTCCATATTTCCTATAACTAAAACATTAAATAAAACCAAATAATTACATAGTGTGGGTCTGATGCAGAGTCATCAACCTCCCTGAATTGTTGGTGTGTGTGTGTGTGTGTGTGTGTGTGTGTGTGTGTGTGTGTGT
>CABHPH010123239.1:2430-52359 GCA_902168325.1 Peromyscus nudipes
AAAAAAAAAAAAAAAAAAAAAAAAAGAGGAGGAGGAGAAGGAAAAGGAGAAGAAGATAACCAGAAAAGGGGGATTTATTGGCTTACATTATTGAATGCCCAGTAGCTTCAGGCATGGCTGGATCTGGGGGACTTACATTGGTCCCTCTGTGTTTCTTTTTCAAGCTTCTCTTCTTGTTGGCTTTATTTTCAGACCTGGCTTAATACAAAGACCCTGTTTTTCTAGCATAGGGTTAGTATATAATGGGCTTCCATGTGAATAGTTCCCTCTCTATCAGTCCAGGAGGTCAAGGCTCTTCAAACAAATGCAAGCTCCTCCTCAGAATCTTCACTGCTTCTGTGAGACTTTTCACTGCTTTTATGAGCATCCTAGGATGGCTTTCTGGTACTTGGTGAGAGAACGCTGAAGAAGAGAGCTGACCCTTCAGAGTTCTCCTCTGACTTCATGAGCATTTGTGAGCACACACACACAATACACCCCCCCCCACATACACTCCACTCACATACGCACTATAATAAATAAATAAAAACACACTAATAATAATAATAATAAATAAAAGTGAATGCAATACCATTATAATCATTCATAACAAAACAAATAATAAAACATAAACTGTTAAGAAGCAATTAGGGTGGGGCTAGAGAGATGGCTCAGAGGTAAGAGCACTTGTTTATACAGAGGACCAGGGTTGGGTTCCCAGTACCCACATGGTAGCTTGCTGTAATTCCAGTTCCTTAAGATCTGACACCCTCTTCTGGCTTCTACAGATACTGCATGTGCACGGTGCACAGATGTACAAGCAGGAAAACCCCATACACACAAAATAAAAATGAATAAATCTACATAGTGTTGTGGAATATTATTTTAAGGTGTGTTACATTTGTTTAATGATGCAAAGATGTGTTGCATTTATTTATGTTGCATTTGTTTAACTCTGTGAAGCTGTGTTACTGTGCCTGTCTAAAACACCTGATAGTCTAATAAAGAGCTAAATGGCCAATAGCAAGGCAGGAGAAAGGATAGATGGGGCTGGCAGGCAGAGAGAATAAATAGAAGGAGAAATCTGGGAGGAGAAGGAAGAGCAAGAGAACAAGGAGAGGAGGACTCTAGGAACCAGACATTCAGCCACCCAGCCAGCTGCAGAGTAAGAGTGAAAGTAAGATACATAGAAGAAAGAATAAGAAAAAGCCCAGAGGCAAAAGGTTGATGGGATAAATTAAGAAAAACTGGCAAAAAATAATCCAACCTAAGGCTGGGCATTTGTAATTAAGAATAAACCTCCATGTATGCATTTATTTGGAAGCTGGGTGGTAGGACCCCCCAAAAGAGTAAAGAGAAAAAGGAGAAAAAATGAACAATATAGTGTTGGATCACAGTCGAAAGAATGATGCATGGTGAACAATGCCTTGGGGAACTATGAGGGAGGTTCCAGGGAAAAAGGCAGAGGGCCTTTTACCTCAGGTATATTTTGTTCCCTGATTGTTCTTGGATGTGATTTGTGCTTCATGTGACAAACATTTGCACTCAATTTATAAGACATGTTTATTCTTATTGGATGTCAGAACATAGCTATAGAACCCAGTCTGGTGAGAGGATATGTGGAGTGTGGTTCTCAGTGTGCCCCGAATCTGGATATGGCCTCTGCCGTGCTTTTGTTCTTTCCCAGATATAATCTATAGTAGGTACCAGGCAATTGGGTTAAAATTAGTCTGTCCTGAGGAAGTTTTGGGAAAGGGCTGCTCTGTTAATATTTACTATGTGCTTACTGATGTTTATTTACATGTTCTGATCACGTTTTTCTGTACTCAAACAACCTTCCTTGTATTATTGCTTTCTTTGTTACATCCATACCCTTGACACTGAAGTAAAGTAAATGCTGTCTGTAGCATTAGTCTGTAGTCCCGACCCGCTTCAGGTCCTCCTCAGATCTCATGTCTCACAGACACAGATCTGCACAGGTTGATCAAAGTTGACAACATAGTGTGAGAAACTGAGTAAAAGAGTACACACTGGGAAAAGACTAGTACCTACAACACATGAAAGAGTTTCACGTGGGCATGGTGGTGTACCCTTTAATCCCAGCACATATGAAGCAGAGGTAGGCGGATCTCTGTGAATTACAGGCCAGCCAGTATTACATACTGAACCACATAGCACTCCCACTTCTAAGCATTTCTCTCATGAAAATGAAGATTTATGTTCACCCCAAACCTATACAGAAGCAATCCTGTATAGCCTAAGAACTTGTCTTAGTTAGGATTTCTAACGCTATGATGAAACGCTGTGACCAAAGCAACTTGAGGAGGAAAAGGGTTTACTTCAGCTTACACTTCCAGGTAGGAGTCCATCGCTGAGGGAAGTCAAGGCAGGAACTCAAACAGTGAAGGAACCTGGAGGCAGGAGCTGATACAGAGGCCATGGAAGAGTGCTGTTTACTAGCTTGCTCCTCATGGCTTGCTCAGCCTGCTTTCTTATAGAACCCAGGACTGCCAGCTCAGGGTGGCACCACCCACAGTGGGCTGGGCCAAAACCCCATCAATCACAAATTAAGAAAATGTCCTACAGGCTTGCCTACAGCCGCATCTTATAGAGGTGTTTTCTTAGTTGAGGTTCATTCCTTTTAGATAACTCTAGCTTGTGTCAAGTTGACATAAAACTAGCCAGGACAGAGCTCAAGTGAAGACAGTTTAGATATACTGAAATCACCAAGTGTTTACGCAGACTTTGGTATGTCCATACCATAGAATACCATTAACAAATAAAAAGGAGAAATTCCACTGAATGAACTGAGAGAGAAAAGCCAGTTCCCAAAATGGCACACTGCTCAATTCTATTTAAACAACATTCTGGAAATGACAAGATTATGAAAAGGAACTGTTAGGTGGCACATCTGATCTTTTGATTAGAACATGATATTGTCATCATCGTCATCGAAACTCACACTTGAGAATTGTGTGATCAAGTATCAAAAGGTTTATAATTTTGCCTTGGGCTATATCTGGGTTACTCTGGGGCACATGCTGCCCATGGGCTGTAGGTTGTACACATCTGGCAGAAGCAGTTGATAATTAGAGACAGGGTTAGGTCAGGAGAGAAGTGGGTGTCTTTGCTCCCAGAAAAGCCATACTGAAGCATTTGGGACAAAGGGACATAATAGGTATATTTTACTATCAAATGGCTCAGAAAGTGACTATCCATAAGGAAAGAAGGAGAGAATAGCAGAGTGAACATGGAAAAGTGGTAAGAAAAATAACTTTGGAGCATAAAGAATACATTCATTATATTGATTGTGGTTGTTGGTTGGTGTCAACATAAAACTCTGCCAAATCTCATACTTTAGTACATGGCATTTTGAAATATCTCAGTTATTCATCAATAAAGGTATCAAAATGTCATAGAAGAGATACAAATCCAGTTTCTAGAAATGAAAGCTATAATGCCTGGGATACCTAGATAAAGTGAACAGCCAATCAGATGCCAAAGAGATTCTTTAAGACCCAGCAAAGACATCGCCTAAATGAAATACGCGAGAAAGAGCCTCCGCATGAAGTTTCAGTGGCTGTGAGACAGCTTTGAGCTTAAGATAAATGGAATCTGAGGATCTGAGAGAGGAGAGAGGATGAATTTTTATTTTACTTTATTTTATTATTATTTTTAAATTTGGAGAGCTATAGTGGTTAAGAGCATGGGCTGCTTCCAGAGGGCCTGAGTTTGGTTCCCAGCACCTACATGGCAGCTCACAGTAGCTGTAACTTCAGTTCCAGGGGAGGATCCGATGCCCTCTTCTGGCCTCTGAGGACACTCTACTCTGGTGGAACATAGATCTATATGCAGGCAAAACATACATACACATAAAACAAAAACAAATTCAATATACAAAATATGCTTAGAGAGCTAGGTATAGTGGTACACACCTGTAGCTACTTGGGATGCTGAGGTAGGAGGATCTCTTGAGCCCTGGTCATTGAGGTCAGCCTGTGGCAACCTACAGATAGCCTAGCTTTTACCAAAAACTCAAACAGCAGTGTCAGAGAAGCACCAGCAAGATGACTCAGTGAGTAAAAACACTCATTAGGCAAGCCTGATTACCTGAGTTCAGTCCTGGAACCCACTTGTAGGGAAAGAATGGACTCCTGAAAGTTGTCCCCTGACTTCCACATGTACACCCAGGCACACATGAGTGCCCCCATCATCATCATCATCAATTTAAATTAAAGAGAAATCAAAAAAGTGATAGAAACTTCCCATACCCATAACTTTCACCCAGGACCATCACAAGCTAGTTGCACAAACAGTCATCATGAGACAGTGTTAAAAGCAGCCTGAAGAGAAGGCCATATGTGCAGGAAACACTGAACATGGTGTGCTGACTGCTGTCCTTGTAAAGTCTTCTTGCAGATTTGGATGTTGGCCATAGGCTCTGGGAACCTGAATTGTGGGAGACAGCTTTAGTTCTGGGAGACAATTGTGGCCAGTCAATCATTCAGAGAACAGAATCCTAAAGCTCTCTGCACACACAGCCTGTATATACATTGCTCAAACAGCAACAGCTCAGAGTTCTCTGCTTAGAGGATCCAGCTTCCCTGAGACATTTCCAGATTGCTCCAGGTGCTTATATTTATCATTTAGCTTCTATTACACCTCTTTTTGTTCTAGTACCTTCCCCAGAAACCTCATGACCTTCAGAATATGCAGTGACATGGCTCCCTGTGCCTAACTCTACTTCCTCACCTTTCCTTTTTATGCTTGCATTCAGGAGCCATGTGGAAAAGGGTCTGGTTCTAAAATGTGCAGCAATGAGTTATCTGAGGAGGATGAATAGCCATGTTTTGTCCTCAAGGGACGACTTCACGGCTGGTTGGCTGGACTATCATTGATTCCTAAAGACTCAAATCTCAGGGCTGAGTCTAGATCACTGGTCCAGAGATCCATTAAGTACCCTTTAATTTCCAGTATCCCATCTCAGAGCAAACTGCCTCCCTGTACCTGCCTTATCCATGAATCAGGCCGTAGTTGAGATTACTCCAGTCCACAGGATGTGTTTTCATTAAGCATCAGAGGGAAAATAATGGAGTTCCCTTCCCATCTCTCTCAGGAGCACTTCTATGTAAAATGTACCTACAAACAAACAACTAGCAAGTAAGTGGTATGATAACAGAGGGCTGCCATCACACTAATTTCCTGTTGGTCTGTAGGAGCACATTCTGTGACATTAAGAAAGAGTTTAGTTTGGGCTGGAAAGATTGATCAGGGGTTAGACATGTACTGCTCTTCCAGAGGACCTGAGTTCACTTTCCAGCATCCACCATGGGTGGCCCATAACCTCCTGGAACATCAGCTCCAGGAGGATCTGATTCCTCCTGCTTCTTCAGATAGAGATACACACTATTAAAAATAATAAAAATAAGTCTTAAAAATGAAAGCATTTAGTGGACCAAGGATATAGCTCAGTGGTAGAATACTAGATTTATGATTAAGAGACCTTGGGTCCATCGCCAAGACTATAAAACAAACAACTAACAACAAATAAAAAAAGCCTAAGAAACAGCTTAGGTCCTTGTCTATCCCCAAATCATTTTCTCTCAGTCTTGCTACTCAAATCTATGACAAATTGGCAATGAAAATAAATAATGGTAGTGTCAGACTACAATCCTTCTCCCCCTTACCCACAGGGATGTGTTGTAGGACCCTAGAGATGACTAAAACAATGGATACTACCAAATCCTACATATATTGCGCTTTCTCTATATAACATACACATGAGATATATTTATATAATGAAATTCAATTTATAAAGTAGGCAAATGAGATGAAACAATAATAACTAATAATAAAAAGAGGAGTTATGCTAATCTACTGTAATAAAAGCCATGTGAGTGTGGTCTCTCCAGTCTCTAAATATCTCTTTGTTCATTTACCTTAAAGAAAGCACCTTGGGCATACCCTAACTACCAGCACTGCTACTCATTTTTTTTTCCAAGACAGGGTTTCCCTGTGTAGCCCTTGCTGTCCTGGAACTAGTTCTAAAGACCAGGCTGGCCTCAAACTCAGAGATCTGCCTGACTCTGCCTCCCAAGTGCTAGAATTAAAGCATGTGCTAAAATGCCCAGCTGCATGGATACTTTTGAAGGACCATTATTCACTAAAACAAGGGTGACTTGAATTCACAAACTTTCTCATCACAGTTTGGTAACTGACATGGCTACTAAATGTAGTTGTTTTTTTTTTTACACTGCGGGGGCCCACCACCCAGCTCCCAAATAAATACAGTGACTTATTCTTACTTATGATTGCCTGGCATTAGCTTGGCTTGTTTCTAGCCAGCTTTTCTAACTTAAATTATCCCATTTCTCTTTAACTACATTTTCCTCAAGGCTTTTTACCTTTTGTTATTCTATATATTTTTCTTTCCTTCTTACTCCATGGCTGACTATGTGGCTGTGTGGCTGATCCCTGGCATCCTCCTTTCCTTCTCCTTTTCTCACCCCTCACCCCTCTTCTCTCTAGATTTCTTCTCCTATTTATTCTCCATACCTGGCAGCCCTGCCTATCCCTCTCCTGCCTAGCTATTGGCTGTTCAGCTCTTTACAGACCATCAGATGTTTTAGGCAGGCAAAGTAACACAGCTTTACAGAGTTAAACAAATACAACATAAAAGAATGCATCATTAAACAAATATTCCACAGTATAAATGAACATAACACATCTTAAACTAATATTCCACAACAACTGAAAGACTGATGGAGGGTAGCATACATAATGTGAATACACTGGCCAAAAAGATGACTTATTTTCTGGGTAAGATGCATAAGAGTTCAGAATACTACAGTGGTGCAGATTTTAAAACACACACACACACACACACACACACACACACACACACACACACTTTCATCTCATGTTATCAGATTAAGGTTGTCTCAGGGTAACTGACACCACAGAAGGGGAAGTCTTGGTTAAGGAGGATTTATTCTACAAACACTGAATGAAGTCAGAGCAATGGAGCCCACTAACACAAGTAAGTGAATGAATGGTGAGAAAGGAAGATGCTGATGAGGACAGGAGATAGAGACTGTGGGCTGGGACCCCAAAGCTGTTTCAGGAGGAATGTCCTTGCTGGAGGTCAGGAGAGAGTTCTCCTAAACAATCACCTCTGCCTGGAATCTGAAGCTGGGTACATGAATGAAACTGAGAGGAGGCTCCTGGAAACCTTGGCTTGGGCTGACTGGAACAACCAGCTCACCCCCTCCTTGTGCCCCACCCACTTTCTGCCATAACTCCTTAAGAACGACCCTACACTAGAGCCTGATGGTATCCCATGTTCTCGGACACACTCCTACTGTACTGCAGTGCTCCCTTCTCTCCTCTTAGGTGCCCATCTGTGAATCTATATAAACTTCTCTGTGGAGGTTTGGATAAGAATGGCCTCATAGACTCATATATTTGAATGCTTAGTTACCAGAGAGCAGCACTTTCTGAAAGGTTCAGAAGGATTAGGAGATGTGGTCTTGATGGAGGAAGTGTGTCACTGGGGGTGGACTTTGAGGTTTCAAAGCCCACACTAGGCCTACTATTTCTCTCTCCACCTGCAGATCAGGATGCAGCTCTCTGTGCAATATTCCTTTACGTTATGTGAATATATGTCACTATGATTTGTTTAATAAAGAAGCTGACTGGCTATAGCTAGACAGGATAAGGTTAGGTGGGAGAGTAAACTGAGAGGATGCTGGGAAGAAGGGTGGAGTCAGGAGACGCCATGTGACGTAGAGTGAACAGGATAGGAAGTATGAACATGAGTTAAATGAGCCTTGGGGCAGCACATAGATTAACAGAAATGAGTTAAGTTATAACAGCTAGCCAAAACCAAGCCTAAGCTATCAGCTGAGTATTTATAATTAAGTCTCTATGTGGTTATTTGGGAGTGGCTGGTGGGACAGAGCTGACCAGCAGTCTAGACAGAAAAGTCTCCCTAGAGCTCTCAGCTACTTTTCCAGCACCATGCATGCCACCTTGCTCCCCACCATGATGATAACGGACTAACTTCTGAAACTATAAACAAGACCCCAGTTAAAGGCCTTCTTTTTTAAGAGTTGCCTTGGTTAAGGTGTCTCTTTACAGCAATAGAACAATGACTAAAACACCCTCCATGGCCCAAGAATTTCATTCTACAAATTCAGGAGACCAGAACCTATCATCCTTACTCCTGAGTTAAAGCCCTTCTGGGAGAGAGGAAGGGCCTTCTTGAAACTTAAAGACACTCCAATATTCTTGTATCACTGCTTTCTTACTGAAGAAATCCAACTAATAAATGGAGAAAAAAAGTGATGGGATTTGACAAGCACCCTTTGTCAGTCATAATAATCCATTCAGATAGGAATGGTCAAAAACACTAATGTTACTGAATAGACATTTGAGAAGTAGCAGATAACTATATAATCTCACCTTGGTTCTCTATAAGACACGTGTTAACTACAAAAAAAAATAGTGTAACAGTGAATCAATTGGAAGATCTTTTATTTTTTATTTTTTTGAGACAAGTTTTCACTATGTAGCCCTAGCTGGCCTAGAACTCACAGAATGCTGGTGGTAAAGGCAGCAATTAGCTGGAAGATCAACAAAAAGATTTATTTATTTTTATTTATGTGTATGTGTACCTGTGTGAGTTTATATGCATCATGTGCATGCAGGTACCCAATGGAAGCCAGGAGAGGGCTTTGGATCCCCAGAAACTGGAGTTACAGATTATTGTGAACTACCATGTGAGTGCTGGGAACTGAACTCAAGTCCTCTCTCTGAAGGAGTAGCAAGTGCTCTTAACCACTGGGCCATCTCTTTGGTCTCCCCAAAAGATGTTCCTTTATCACAAAAAAGAAATGATATTAACACTCTCAGTAACAGGATAAAGTGACAGCATATACTTTTCTTGATATGATGCACTGAGAAGAGCCACTACTGTCGCATCTTACCATAACTGGATGATCCAAGTCCTCCACAAATTAAGTATGATTTACAAAGTATCTGGCCTGTATTCTTAAAAAGTGTCAATGTCTTGAAGTGTGCATATATATTTACGTAAAACTGAAGGGAGTTTGCACATCAGTAAAGACTGGAATGATCCAACAGTGGAAGGCCATGCTTGAGACTCAGTATTCTCTGGCATAGCAGACATTATTGGGACCTTGGTAAAATATAAATAAGGTTTGAAGAATAGATAAGAACATTGGATTTATATTCCTTGATTTTGTCAATTGAAATGTGGTTATGTAAGATTAATTTAAAAAAGTGTGTGTGTGTGTGTGTGTGTGTGTGTGTGTGTGTGTGTGTGTGTGTATGCAGGTGCCCTTGGAGGCCAGAAGAAGGCGTCAGATCTCCTGGAACTGGAGTTAGAGATGGTTGTGAGGCACTTGACACAGGTTTTGGGAACAAAATGCTTGTCCTCTGCAAGAGCAGTATGTGCTCTTAACCACTGAGCCATGTTTCCAGCCCTGAGATGTTGATTTATTTGAGACTGGTTTTCATGGAACCCAGGCCTTTAATTTGTTACATAGTTGAGGATGATCTAGCACTCCTGATCTACTGCCCCCCCCCCCTTACAAGAATGTATCACCATGCTTGGCAAGAGGGTACTTTTAAAAAAAAAATCACATTTATTTATTTATTTATTTACTTATTTATTTATTTATTTATTTATTTATTTATTTATTTATTTATTTTGTATGTGGGGTTGGAGGATGTTTTTCACTATCAGTTTGGCTCTTTTAATTGGCCAGAGGATGAGTGGTTAAGTCTCGCTTATTAGGGTTGCCAGGGCACAGGCACTGACCTTAATCCCCCTAACAAAAGGACGTTCATTTGGCCCCATCTTCCTCACATCTGTGTTGGGGCCTGTTCTAGTTTGCTTTCTATTAATGTGATAAAACACTGACCCAGACTACCTCAGGGAGGAAAAGGTTTATTTGGTTTACATGTCTTGGCCATAGTTTATCATTAAGGGAAGCCAAGGCAGGGAAGGAACCTGGAGGCAGGAACTGAAACAGAAGCCACGGGGGAACACTGCTTACTGGCTTACTCTCCCTGGCTTGTTCAGCCTGCTTTCTTATACAACCCAGGACCATCTGCCTAAGGGTGGTACTGCCTACTGTAAGCTGGGCCTTCCCCTCTTGATATTTAATCAAGATAATGCTCTACAGACTTGCCTACAGGCCAGTCTGATATAGGCATTTTTCTCAATTGAGGTTCTCTCTTTCCAGATGACACAAGCGTGTATCAAGTTTATGGAAAACTGCCAAGCACAGGGCCATTCATTCATTCAATGACTTTTCCTAAAGCCTGTGATGAGGGCAGGAGATAGAAGCTGGCCTGCAGCTTAGGGTAGAGGTTCCTGAAAATGAACAGTTTTTTCTTCCATTCAAAGCCATAAATGTCCCTGGCTGGCAGCTTTGTCTTTGTCAGAGGCCAGGGAGGCCATAATGTTGGTTCTGCCCTGGCTGGAGGTGGGGAATGCCAGATGAAGGAGCCTGTTTTTCCTTATCTCTTTTTACCTAAAGGGGAACTCCAATCCGGGAACTATTTGTGGGGATCTGTTGGAAACAGAGAGGCACCTGGGCTCCTTATGAATAAAAATTGGACTGACCAGTGAATCCTCCCTTCCATGCCTCCACCTAATCAAGCCTTAACTCCACAGCAGTGACCCTCAGTGGTACCCCACTCCTGGGGTCCCTTGTGCTGGACAGGAACTCTGCCTTCTTTCTTGTAAGCTGCCACCTGGGAATCTAATAATAAATTTCTTTTTAAAATTCACCCTCTGTGATCTGTGAATTTCATTCTTTGTATATGTGAGACAAAGCTCTGGATTCCAGTGACTGGTGTAAGCTTCGAGTGACCATGAGGATCTTGTTAAAGCCCATCCAAGAGCTGAGAAAGGCTCTGTTGCTCTTACAGACCACTCAAAATGTACATATCATCTATAGAGGCCCATGAGCTAGGGAGCTACTGCAGGCACATGGAGAAACAAACTCCTTCCTTATTCTTTAGGGGTCCTGTGGAGTTTTGCAGGAGAGAGACGCCCTTCTACCCTCTGTGTCAGGGACCAAACATGAACCATGGAAAAGTACTAGCTAGGCCAGAGAACAAGCCACAGGCCCTAAACCAGATGCCCTCAAAGATAAAGAACATTCCTCAGTCAGGTAGGTCGGGTAGCATAGCAACAGAAAAATGGGCCCTGACCAGTGACCTTATCACCCAGCACAACATCCTGCAGCCTCACGACCTGCACATCTCCCCTCAGCTGCACATCCTGCAACCCGTCCCTCCTTCCTGCCCTCTCCCATCCCATGCTATATAAGCCTTGCTGAGGAGAATAAAATCTGCAGCTTGATCAGAACCCTGTCTTGCTGTCTTCTTTTGTGTCTCCCTGTCCCTTTCATTCTCTCCCGCAGGTGGGTCGCCCCTGTTGACACCTCACTGGCCAGGGCACCTCTGCACAGTAGAACTGGAGCGTCAGTGTTTCTTTATGAAAACACAGTATCTATGGAAAACACAGCTCTCACCCCAAAGCAAGTAAGAGATTATTCAGAACCAAATATGGGGGACCATGACCTAGGAACACGGATTCATGTTGACTGGAATAGCATGTTCCAACATGGAGTAACTACATGAACTTTTTCTTCAGTTACAGAACAAAAGGAAGTCATGAATCAAGGCATTTACCAAATACATTGGTGAAAACATTAGATAAACAGGTTACAGCCAAGCATGAGACTGTGCTGTAGGTCTCAGGAGCTACTGGAATGACTCAGGTAATGCCATCCTGTTCTGAGTCCATTTTATGTTTGCTTAGGTAGTTCTCCACCTTATTTATGGTCACATCTGTCTTGGCAACACATTTGAGATTTCCATGACCTTGACTATGGTCCTGATATATTAACAGAAATTGGTAAGTTATGTCTAAAATAACTACTATGCTCTGCCAGGAATGAACATTTGGAGGTTACTCTGACCCTCATCTAACTCTGATGTATCTTCGTGGTTTTTGCCTTTAAAAACTCTGGTTCCCTGAACTTGGGCACCAAGAGACTTTTTGGAGCTGGCACTTGGTCTGGCCATCAACACAAAAGGACTTGAAACTTTTAATTGGCTTAATCAGCCTGGTTGTCACCAACTATCTTGAGTGGATTATTATACTATCTGATGAAATTCTTAGCCTTCAGATTGATTGAGCTAGTGGTCTCTTAAGTCTCATAATGTATCCCAAAAGGTTTTACCTAGCCAGGTGGTGGTGGCACATGCTTTTAATCCTAGGCAGAGACAGGTGGATCTTTGTGAGTTTGAGGCCGGCCTGGTCTACAGAGCTAGTTCCAGATAGCCAGGGCTACACAGAGACTTTTCCCTGACAGAAGGATGTTAGGTTAGCTGCAGAGGCTGACAATAGAATCATCTTACAGGGACTAAAAGTAGCCCTAGGTTATTTGGCTCCAGATTTTGCATTAGGACCCCCCACCCCCAAAGTCAGGGAGTTCTAACCAGCTAGTCAGTCTTGCAGCATCTTTAACGTAAGTGTGTCTTTTCTTGTGTGTTTTAGTTTGAGACAGGGTCTCTGTGTGTAGACTGAACTGGCCTGGAACTCACAGATCTGCTTGCCTGTCTCGGGAGTGCTGGGATTAAAGGTGTGTGCTACCACCATTAACTTTTTTTCTACTTAGGGACTTCAGTTCACAGTAGTAAGGCTTTCTTCTTTAGGAAGTATTGATTCAAAAGCAGAAAAAGATGTCAACACAAATACATTTCCATATACCCTGGAAGCACTATGTCAATCCTTGCATCTACCTTCTGGAGTGGGTATGCATTTAATCTTATCAAGATACAGTTTACTCACGGACAGGGAACGGAAGCTATGAAGGGTACAGAAATCCAGCTGTAAGTAACTATCTGGATGCTGATGTCTGTGCCTGTAACATCACACAGCTAGAGCCAGGGGATGGGACTATAGCTAATGAGACCATTCCTAGAAAGCCCTCCCTCAGTGGTCCTTTGGACTGCCAAGGGAGCGTGTTCTGCGTGATTCCAGTTCCCCGAGTCTTTCCTCCATGAAGCCACTAGAGGGCACAGCGGACCCAATTCAACGAGCTTTCTGATCTTGAATTGCTTGCTACAAAGTGGAACACACACACACACACCCCAAAACAAAACAAAAAAACCCCTTCAATTTCCTGGACTCTCCCCTGCACAGACCCCTTCTATTTTTACATTCAATTTACCTTTATCATTTTGCATTATTTTTTGACAAAGAAATCTTCAGTAACAAACGTCAGTCTCTTTCTTTTTTTCTTTTTTTCTTTTTATTTAATTTTTTTTAAAAAAATGTACATTGGTGTTTTGCTTGCAGGTATCTGTAGGAGGCCATCGGATGCCCTGGAACAGGAGTTACAGACATCTGTGAGCTGGGAATTGAATCCAGGTCCTCTGAAAAAGCATTTAGAGCTCTTAACCCCTGAGTCATTATCCCAAATGTCAATCTCTTAAATCTATATGCAAAAAATTGCTTGCTTAAGGTTGGGCATTTGAGCCTATGTATGAGCAGTGTGGTGAGATTTCCTGGGATCTCCTTGTGTCTTCCTGAGCTTCCTTCTAGACAGCCTGAACACATCTCTGGCCTTGAGTCTTTCCCATGAAGCTCAGGCATGAAGTGAGGGGTAAATGGCCCACTAGGGCACTGAGGCTACTTTTATCTCCCCTTTGAGGATAATTTCTAACTTAAAAGCTGGGGTCAGGCTGGAGAGATGGTTCAGAGGTTAAGAGCACTAGCTGTTCTTCCAGTGGTCCTGAGTTCAATTCCCAGCAACCACATGGTGACTCCCAACCATCTGTAATGAGATCTGGTGCCCTCTTCTGGCCTGCAGGCATGCATGCAGACAGAATGCTCTATACATTAAAAAAAAAAAAAAGCCGGGGTGAGTTGGCTCTTCTGATTGACTCTGGAGGTCTATACCCTACTGCTATCAGAAGAAATCAGGTGACAGAGATTGGTGGAAGGGGTGCAGCCCTGGCAAAGGTGGGTAGCATGTTATGGGCAGAATTGGTGGTGCATGCCTTTAATCCCAGCACTTGGGAGGCAGAGCAGGCAGATCTCTGTGAGTTCCAGGTTAGTCATAGCTACATTGTGAGACTCTGCAAATAATAAACAAACAAACAAACAAATAAGATTAATCCAGTCAACCTCCTCCCTTCATCTCCATACCCTGGCCCACAACATCTGCAGAAGCCCACTGCTCTACTGGAGGCCACACCTATACCTGGAACCCCAGAGAGCACACTGGTACCCAGAACATGAGAAACCCCCTTTTCTACCAGAGTTGGTACCCAGAACCTCAGAGGCTGTGCTAGTTCCCAGAATCCCAGAAGGAATGCCAGCACCCAAAACCCCAGAGGTCATGCAGGCTATGGAGACAACTTACTGGACCTGAAGACTCACTGGTCACCAGAACCACAGGCCATTCAGGCCAGGAGACCAAAGAGGAAAAGAAAACCAAGGTAAAAACATCTATCCCACAAAGATAAGCTCAGAAATCAGCAATTAAACTTATAATTATCCCAAACCCAGATGCCTAGGGGCCAGAATAAGAACACAATTGTGGTGGTTTGAAAGAAAATGGCCCCCAAGGAAGTGGCATTATTAGGAGGTGTGGCCTTGTTGAAGTGTGTCATGGTGGGGGTGGGCTTTGAGGTCTTATATATGCTTAAGCCATGCCCAGTGAGACAATTCATTTCCTGCTGGTTTCAGATCAAGATGTAGGAGTCTCAACTCCTTCTCTGACACCATGTCTACCTGCACACCACCATGTCCCACCATGATGCCAATAGACTATACCTCTGAAACTGTAAGCCACCCTATTAAATGTTTTCCTTTATAAAAGTTGACATGGGGGCAGAGGCAGAGGAGCGGCAGCAAAGGTAGGCGGAGCTGCGGCAGAGGCAGGCTGAGCGGTGGCAGAGACACGGTTGTAATAAAGACCAGAAACTGAGCTGTTACCACTGAGGAGTCAGTGAAAACAAGGAGAACAAGACCCAGAACAGGGACGCCTTTGACCCCAGCACCCGGGGAAGGAGCCATCTCCGTGGGACACGACCAGAACGGATCCGAACACTCAGTCTGAGGCCAACCCAGGGCCCAGCTGCCGATCCTGCAAAACCCAACATCTTGGAAGTGTTGGTGAGATTACCCTACTAAATAATCTACTCAGCTGAGATCCATTCAGGAGAGGATTCAGAATCCTACAGTCTGCAGTCTGAGGAAGCAAAATCAGCTGAGGAGTTGACAAATGAGCAAAACGTGACCTGAGAACACAAAAGAAGGCACCGCCCAGCAACTGAACCAGATCACCAGAATCATAAGCCTACACTACACCGGCTGAGAACAGCTGCTCCCGAAGAAACAGAGCCCAACAGCACCAATTTAACCAAGAACTCCTAGTGGACCAAGACTAACAATTAGAACAAGAGAGGCACCTTCAGACACAGACACCCCCTACACCGAGCAGAAGAAATGAGTAGACATCAGTGCAAAAATACAGGCAACAACATAAAGACCTATATGACATCAGAACCTAGCAATTCTACACCTGCAAGACCTGAACGTACCAAGGCAGAAGAAGCAGAAGAAATCAATCCTAAAAATGACTTTAAGAATATGATAGAGATCCTTAAAGAGGAAATGAAAAACTCCATTAAAGAGGAAATAAAAATTCCTTAGAGAAATGGAAGAAAAAAACAAACAAAAAATTGGAAGAAATCAAAGAAAGCCAAGAAAAAGTAATTAAACAGATGAAGGAAACAATTCAAGATTTGAAAATTGAAATTGAGACAATAAAGAAAACACAAACTGAGGGAATACTGGAAATAGAAATCCTGACTAAACGAACAGGAACTACAGAAACAAGCATAACCAACCGAATGCAAGAGATGGAACAGAGAATCTCTGACACTGAAGATACAATAGAGAAAATAGATTCGTCAGTCAAAGAAAACACTAAAGACAAAAAAGTCGTAACACAAAACGTCCAAAAAATTTGGGACACCATGAAAAGACCAAAACTAAGAATAATAGGGATAGAAAAAGGAGAAGAATACCAACTCAAAGGCACAGAAAATATATTCAACAAAATCATAGAAGAAAACTTTCCTAACTTAAAGAAAGAACCTTACAGAACTTACAAGAAGCTTACAGAACACTGAATAGGCTGGATCCAAAAAAAAAAGTCCCCTCACCACATAATAATCAAAACACAAAACATACAGAACAAAGAAAAAATATTAAGAACTGCAAAGGAAAAAGACCAAGTAACATATAAAGGCAGACCCATCAGAATAACACCAGACTTCTCAATAGAGACTATGAAAGCTAGAAGGTCCTGGACAAATGTTATGCAGACACTAAGAGACCACGGATGCCAACCCAGACTATTACACCCAGCAAAACTCTCAATCACCATAGATGGAGTAAACAAAATATTTCATGATAAAACCAGATTTAAACAATACCTATCCACAAATCTAGCCCTACAGAAAGCACTAGAAGGAAAAACCCAACCTAAAGAAGTTAAACACAGGCGGGTGGTGGTGGTGGTGGTGGCGGCGGCGGCGGCGGCGGCGGCGCACGCCTGTAATCCCAGCACTCATGAGGCAGAGGCAGGTGGATCTCTGAGTTCGAGACCAGCCTGGTCTACACAGCTAGTCCAGAACAGGCTCCAAAGCTACAGAGAAACCCTGTCTCAAAAAAACCAAAAAAAAAAAAAAAAGAAGTTAAACACACCCATGAAAACTCAGGCAATAGATAATCCCACACCAACAAACACCAAAGAAGGAAAACGCAACACAACCACAAAAAATAACAGGAATTAACAATCACTGGTCATTAATATCCATCAATATCAATGGTCTCAACTCACCTATAAAAAGACACAGACTAACAGAGTGGATAAGAAAACAAGATCTATCCTTCTGCTGCATACAAGAAATACACCTTAACTTCAAAGACAGACACTACCTCAGAGTAAAGGGCTGGGAAAAGGCTTTCCAAGCAAATGGACCTAAGAAGCAAGCTGGTGTAGCTATCCTAATATCTAATAAAATAGACTTCAAACTAAAATCAATCAAAAGAGATCAGGATGGACATTACATATTTATCACAGGAAAAATCCACCAAGATGAAGTCTCGATTCTGAACATTTATGCCCCAAATACAAAGGCACCCATATTCATAAAAGAAACACTACTAAAGCTTAAAACACACATCAAACCCCACATACTAGTAGTGGGAGATTTCAACATACCACTCTCACCAAAAGACAGATCTACCAGACTGAAACTTAACAAAGAAATAAAGGTCCTAACAGATGTTATGACTCAAATGGACTTAATAGATATCTACAGAACATTCCATCCTAACACAAAAGAATATACCTTCTTCTCAGCACCCCATGGAACCTTCTCAAAAATTGACCACATGCTTGGTCACAAAACAAATCTCAACAGATACAAAAACATTGGAATAACCTCCTGTATCTTATCAGACCACCATGCATTAAAGTTAGACTTCAACAACAACAAAAATTATAGAAAGCCAACAATCTCTTGGAAACTGAATAATGCCCGCCTGAAACATCAATGGGTCAAGGAAGAAATAAAGAAAGAAATTAAAGATTTCCTAGAATTCAATGAAAATGAAAGTACAACATACCCAAACTTATGGGACACTATGAAAGCAGCGCTAAGAGGAAAATTCATAGCTCTAAATGCACACATAAAGAAGATGGAGAAATCTCATACCAATGAATTAAAAGCACAACTGAAAGCTGTAGAACAAAAAGAAACAAACTCATCCAGGAGAAATAGACATCAGGAAATAATCAAATTGAGGGCTGAAATCAACAAAATAGAAACCAAGAGAACAATACAAAAAATCAATGAAACAAAGAGTTGGTTCTTTGAAAAAATCAACAAGATAGAGAAACCCCTAGCCAAATTAACCAAAGGGCAAAGAGAGAGCACCCAAATTAACAAAATCAGAAATGAAAAGGGAGACATATCAACAGACAATGAGGAAATCCAGAGAATCATCAGGTCATATTTCAAAAACTTGTACTCTACAAAATTGGAAAATCTGGAAGAAATGGACAATTTTCTGGATAGATACCACATACCAAAGTTAAATCAAGACCAGATAAACCATTTAAATAGACCAATAACCCCTAAAGAAATAGAAACAGTCATCAAAAGTCTCCCAACCAAAAAAATCCCAGGACCAGATGGTTTCAGTGCAGAATTCTACCAGACTTTCAAAGAAGAACTAATTACAATACTCTTCAAATTGCTCCACACAATAGAAACAGAAGGAACATTACCAAACTCTTTTTATGAGGCTACAATTACCCTGATACCCAAATCACACAAAGATGCAACAAAAAAAGAGAATTACAGACCAATTTCCCTCATGAACATTGATGCAAAAATACTTAACAAAATATTGGCAAACTGAATCCAAGAACACATCAAAAACATTATCTACTATAACCAAGTAGGTTTCATCCCAGGGATGCAAGGATGGTTCAACATATGAAAATCTGTCAATGTAATACACCATATAAACAAACTGAAAGAAAAAAAAAACACATGATCATCTCATTAGATGCTGAAAAAGCCTTTGACAAAATACAACACTCCTTTATGATAAAGGTCTTAGAGAGATCAGGAATACAAGGAACATTCCTAAACATAATAAAGGCAATTTACAGCAAGCCAACAGCAAACATCAAATTAAACGGAGAGAAACTCAAAGCGATACCGCTAAATTCAGGAACAAGACAAGGCTGTCCACTCTCCCCATACTTATTCAATATAGTACTTGAAGTTCTAGCTAGAGCAATAAGACAGCATAAGGAGATCAAAGGGATACAAATTGGAAAGGAAGAAGTCAAACTTTCACTATTTGCAGATGATATGATAGTGTACATAAGTGTCCCCAAAAATTCAACCAGGGAACTCCTACAGTTGATAAACTCCTTCAGTAAAGTGGCAGGATACAAGATCAACTCCAAAAAATAATAGCCCTCTTATACACAAATGATAAAAGGGCTGAGAAAGAAGTCAGAGAAACATAACCCTTTACAATAGCCACAAGTAATATAAAATACCTTGGGATAACACTAACTAAACAAGTGAAGGACCTTTTTCATAAGAACTTTAAATCTCTAAAGAAAGAAATTGAAGAAGATATCAGAAAATGGAAGGATCTCCCATGCTCATGGATAGGTAGGATTAACATAGTAGAAATGGCAATCTTACCAAAAGCAATCTACAGATTCAATGCAATCCCCATCAAAATCCCAACACAATTCTTCACAGATTTGGAAAGAAAAATACTCAACTTCATATGGAAAAACAAAAGACCCAGGATAGCTAAAAGAATCCTGTATAATAAAGCAACCTCTGGAGGCATCACCATCCCTGACTTCAAACTCTACTATAAAGCTATAGTAATAAAAACAGCTTGGTACTGGTATAAAAACCAACATACAAACCAATGGAATCGAACTGAAGATCCTAACATTAATCCACGCACATATGAACACCTGATATTTGATAAAGAAGCCAAAACTATATAATGGTAAAAAGAAAGTATCTTCAACAAATGGTGCTGGCATAACTGGATGTCAATATGTAAAAGATTACAAATAGATCCATATCTGTCACCATGCACAAAACTCAAGTCCAAGTGGATCAAAGACCTCAACATAAATTCAGTTACACTAAACTTAATAGAAGAGAGAGTAGGAAGTATACTTGAACACATTGGCACAGGAGATCACTTCCTAAATATAACACCAGCAGCACAAACACTGAGCACAACAATTAATAAATGGGACCTCTTGAACCTGAGAAGTTTTGTAGGACAAAAGACACGGTCAATAAGACAAAAAGACAGCCTACAGAATGGGGAAAGACCTTTACCAACCCTACATCTGACAGAGGACTGATATCCACAGTATATAAAGAACTCAAGAAACTAGACATCAAAATACTGAACAATCCAATTTAAAAATGGGCTAAAGAGCTAAACAGAGAATTCTCAAAAGAAGAATCACAAATGGCTGAAAGACATTTAAAGAAATGCTCAACATCATTAACCATCAGAGAAATGCAAATCAAAATGACTCTGAGATACCACCTTACACCTGTCAGAATGGCTAAGATCAAAAACACTGAAGACAGCTTATTTTGAAGAGGATATGGAACAAGGGGGAACACTCCTCCACTGTTGGTGGGAATGCAAACTTGTACAACCACTGTGGAAATCAGTGTGGCGGTTTCTTAGAAGATTGGGAATCGATCTACCTCAAGACCCAGCCATACCACTCTTGGGCATATACCCAAGGAATGCTCAATCATACTACAAAGAAACATGCTCAACTATGTTCATAGCAGCACTATTTGTAATAGCCAGAACCTGGAAACAACCTAGATGCCCGTCAACCAAAGAATGGATTAAGAAAATGTGGTGCATATACACAATGGAGTACTACTCAGCAGAGAAAAACAATGTCAGCATGAAATTTGCAGGCAAATGGATGGAACTAGAAAATATCATCCTGAGTGAGGTAACCCAAACCCAGAAGGACAATCACGGTATGGATTCTAGATATAAAGCAAAGAACAATCAGACTGCAACCCACAGAACCAGGGAGGCTATATAGCAGGGGGGACCCTAGGATGATTGTGGCTTAGAATAAGTTTTGGTTTTACTAAAAAAAATAAACAAACAAACAAACAAAAATTCCCACCAGTGCAGGGTGGTGGTGGGGCATGCCTTTAATCCCAGTACTCAGGAGGCAGAGGCAGGAAAAAAAATAAATAAATAAAAAAATAAAAGTTGACATGGTCATAGTGTCTTTTCACAGCAATAGAAGCCCTAACACAACAATCAAGGACAACTAGGGTAATATGGCACCACCAAGTGAGCCCAGCTATCCCACTACAGCAAGCCCTCGATATTCTAACATATCCAGAAGCACAAAAGAATGACCTTAAAACCAATTTTATGAAGATGATAGAGGCCCTTAAAGAGGAAATGAATAAACCCCTTAAAGAAATCCGGGAAAATACAAACAAAAAATTGGAGGAAATGAATAAATCCCTTAAAGAAATCCAGGAAAATACAAGCAAACAATGGGAGGAAATGAATAAAATCCTTAAAGAAAGCCAAGTGAAACAACAAACAAACAAACAAAACCAAATAGGTGAAGGAAATGAATAAAACTGTTTAAGACCTGAAAATTGACATAGAAGCAATAAAGGAAACACAAACTGAGGGGAATCCCAGAGATGGAATAGCCAGGTAAGTGAACAGGAACTACAGATGCAAGCATCATCAACAAAATACAAGAGATGGAAGAGAGAATCTCAGGCATAGAAGAAATTAAAAATTGGTCAAAGAAAATATTAAATCTAAAAAATTCCTAACACAAGACATCCAAGAAATCTGGAAAACTATGAAAAGACCAAATCTAAGAATAATAGAAATAGAAGAAGGAGAAGAATCCCAGCTCAAAAACCCAGAAAATATTTTTAACAAAATCGTAGAAGAAAATTTTCCTAACCTTAAGAAGAATATGCCTATAAAGGTACAAGAAGCTTACAGAACACTAAAAATATTGGATCAGAAAAGAAAGTCCTCCTAACACAATAATCAAAACGCTACACATACAGAACAAAGAAAGAATATTAAAATCTTCAATGGAAAAATGGCAAGTAATATATAAAGGCAGACCTATTAGAATTATACCTGACTTCTCAGTGGAGACTCTAAAAGCCAGAAGGGCCTGGACAGATGTGCAACACACTCTAAGAGACCACAGATGCTATCCCAGATTAATATACCCAGCAAAACTTTCAATCACCATACATGGAGAAAACAAGATATTCCATGATAAAGTCAAATTTAAACAGTATCTATCCACAAATCCAGCCCTACAGAAGGTGCTAGAAGGAAAACTCCAACCTAAGGAGGTTAACTACACCCATGAAAACACAAGAAATAAATAATATCACACCAGCAAAATCAAAAGAAGGGACACACACACACACACACACACACACACACACACACACACACTTTCACACACACTACCGCCACCACCAACAATGAAAGAATAGGAATTAACAATCATTGATCATTAATATCTCTCAATATCAATGAACTGAATTTTCCAATTAAAAAACACAGGCTAACAGAATGGATGCTGGTTGCTGAGCTATCATCTCTTCTAATCAAGAAGTCTTTCTTGTTCAAATTTAATCTTTATCAATTTTGATGGTATCCATAGCTTTTCTTCTCCTGTGGAAATGAAAGAAAAACCTCTTTCCCAATGTGACACATATCCTGGTTTCCATTCTGAGGTCAACACATCTTTAAAGTATACAGGCTGATTTAATTCAGCAATTTTTTCTATTATTCAATGTCTCTCCACAGCTCTTGTTCCTTTCTCATTAGCATTGAGAAAATTTAAAGTTAATAAAGTATTGTGGAATCTATCTCTGGGGGTCTCTATTACCCTTTTCTGTTTATTAAGCATATCCTTTAGAGTTCAATTAGATCTTTTATTTATTTATTTATTTATTTATTTATTTACATTTTATTTTATAATTTAATTTTACATATCGGCCACGGATTCCCTTGTTCTCCCCCCCACCTTCCCCTCAGCCCACCCCCCATTCCCATCTCCTCCAGGGCAAAGACTCCCCTGAGGATTGAGTTCAACTTGGTAGGTTCAGTCCAGGCAGGTCCAGTCCCCTCCTCCCAGGCTGAGCCAAGTATCCCTGTATAAGCCCCAGGTTCCAAACAGCCAGCACATGCACTGAGGGCAGGTCCCGGTCCCACTGCCTGGATGCCTCCCAAACAGATCAAGCTAATCAACTGTCTCACTTATCCGTCAATTAGATCTTTGTATAGCTGCTTGCCCTATAGAATTGTGTGGTATACCTATAATACATTTATGTTGTAATATGCAAAAAACTGTTTTATTTTACTAGAGACATATGCTGGAACATTGTCAGCCTTAATTTGTACAGGAATCCCCATGATAGCCATAACTTCTAACAAATGTGTGATAACACAAACAGCCTTTACAGAGTTCAAAGCAGTTGCCCATTGAAATCCTGAATATGTATCTATGGTGTGGTATACATATTTTAATTTTCCATACTCTGCAAAATGAAACACATCCACTTAACACATCTACTTATCAAATTTTATTTCTTTGAGTACCCTTTGGGTTATTTCCTGCAGATAGTGGAGTTTGGTTATACAAGGAACAAGTAAGATATTTTCTTATAATTTCCTTGACTTATTGCCAAGTGGTGGAAAAATCTTTTTTCAAACCCTTTATATTGACATGGTATTTTTTTAATATGAAATTCTGAGGCTTCTAGCACATTTCCTACCAATAGTTGAACAATTTCATCATTACCTTGTGCTAGAGGGCCTAGTAGACCTATATGGGATCCAATATGTGTTATATATAAGGGATTATTTCTATTTCTGATTATTTCTTGCAACTGAATAAATAACAAAGTCAATTCTGTGTCATCTGGAGTAAGTTCAGCAGTTTCAATACGTGAAGCAACTCTTCCTGCATATTGAGAGAAACTATATTAAGAGATTCTGGAAAATCTAATAACACCATGAGAACAGCACATAGTTCTGACTTTGAACAGAATCGTAAGGGCTTTGGGCCACATTATTCAAATTTCCTGATTTATAACCTGCCCTTCCTGATTTCTTTGTATCAATATAGAATGTAGGGGCTCCAGAAATTGGGGTTCCCTGTACAATGTGAGCAAAGATCCAGTAAGTTCTCTTTATAAACTGAATTATCTTGCTTTTGGGATATTTGTTGTTAATCTCTCTAAAAAATTGCTGCAAGCTCTCTGCCAATGTTCATTTTCTGCCCATAAGGAGGAAATTTTATCATTAGTAAAAGGTACTACAACTTCTGATGAATCTATTCCTGCTAATTGACAAAGTCTCAATTTTCTCTTTAGAATCAACTCAGAAACCTTTTCTACACAGGTCTTTAATTTTTTACTCTGTTTGTGTAGTAAAAAATCCATTCTAATATATTATCTTTTTTCTGCATTAAAATCTCTGTAGGGGAATGTGTAGAAGGTAAAATAGCCAGAATTCAATCAAGCTCTGAATCCAAATGATCCACATGTGCATCCTGTAATTTCTTTTCTCCCAAAGCCAATTCTCTCTCAGCTTCAGCTGATACTTTTCTCAGACTATTTAAATCCTTGTCTCCTTGTAAGATTTGAAACAAATTACTCAGTTCTTGAGTTGTTAATCCAATTGTGGGCTGTAGCCAGTCAATGTTTCTCAGCAAGTTTTAAAAGTCATCAAGAGTCTGCAATTCTTCTCTCCTGATTTGTACCTTTTGGGGTTGAAGTTTTTGTAAACCTATTTTATATCCCAAATAATTAATAAAATCTCCTCTTTGTATTTTTTCAGGAGCAATTTGTAATCCCCAACAAGGCAAAATTTTCTTTACTTCTTTAAATATTTTTTCTAAACTATCTACATTTGAATCAACTAGTAAGATATTGCCCATATAATGTAATTTATAGATTGAGGAAACTACATGAATCATTTCCAGTGGCTGTCATACAAAATATTGGGTGGGGCTGTTTAACATCCCTTGTGGGAGAATCTTCCTTTGAAATCTCTTAACAGGCTGAGAATTATAAGTAGGCACCATGAAGGCAAATTTTTCTTTATCTTTTTCTTGTGAAGATTTATTGAAGAAACAGTCTTTTAAATCAATAACTATAATAGACCATCCTTTAAGTAATAGAGAAGACAGGGGAATTCCAGGCTGTAAAGAGCACATTTGCTGAGTTACCTTATTAATGGCTTTTAGATCTGTTACTATTTTCCATTTTCCAGATTTCTTTTTAATAACAAATACAGGAGAATTCCAAGGACTGGTCAATTCTTCAATATGTTGAGCATTTATCTGCTTTTGTACCAACTGTTCTAAGGCCTGTAATTTTTCTGATATCAAAGGCCATTTTTCCACCCAGACAGGTTTATCAGTTAACCATTTTAAAGGTAAGGCTTTTGGTACCTTTGAAAGATCAGCAGCTGTTGTGCCCTGTCTTCATACAACCTGAATAGTCAGGGACTGTTCTTTATAATACCTTTTAATATTTTCCCCAGAAACATATGTTAGTTTATGGTGTTTCTGAGATTGGAGGAATGTTAATCTGGGTATTCCATTGCTGTAACAAATCACATCCCCATAAATTCATTGCTTTATTAGCCACATATAGATTTAATTTTCCTCTCTGTCCCTTTGGCCCTATACATTTGACCCATCTCATGCTTTGTTTTACCTGAGATAAAGTTCCAATTCCTAAAAGCTGAACATTTACCTCCTGAAGAGACCAATTTGGATGCCAAGATTCTGGTGCAAGTATTGTTACATCTGCCCCTGTGTCTACAAAATCTTCAAATGCAACATCACTTATTCATATTTTTAGCTTTGTTCTTTGATCATTTATAGAAGTTTGCCAAAATACTGGCTTTATGGTTTCTCCTGAAATTTTTGTTTTATCTTCTAAAGCTGTTCTATCATCCAGAGCAGTATGGTTTTTATAATAGGCATTAGGTCTTTTAATTGCTCTGGGGAGGAGTTCCCCCCAGAGTGACAGGGAATGACTGAACCAGATTTGACATGGGGCCCTGTGAAAGGCCTCCCAAGGCACTTACCAATGGCAAAGGGTTACCCTGTCTGTTCCTTGTTGATCTGCATTCATTGGTTCAATGTCAGCCTTTGCTATACCTTCTCCATACTCCAGAAGGCAGGGGCCTTCTATTTGGATTATTCCTAGAAAAAACATTGTTTCTAGGAATGTCTTGTTTACAGTCCCTTTTTAGGTGACCTTGTTTGCCAAAATTAAAACAACTAATGTTTTGATTTTTCTTCAAGCCTCTGGAAATCACCTTTCCTATCCAAGCATCATCATGGTTATGAGATTCAATATTGACTGTATCTCAGATCCATTCCTCTATTGGTGCTGATCTTGCCTTTAAAGGTCTAATTACCCTTTTTTATTGTGAATTAGCATTTTCAAAAGCCAAAGATTCAATTATTATTTGTCTAGCTTTTGAATTTGGTATCATTCTATTTATAGCTGAATTAAATCTTTATAAAAAACCTCAGTGAAAGTTTCTTTGGGGTCTTGTATAACTTTAGTAAGTGATTCAGTTTTCTTTTCAACTTCTTCAATTTTGTCCTAAGCATTTAAAGCTGTTGCATGGCATACAGTCAGGATGTGGTCATCATCTGGAGACTATCTTTGTACATCAGCATAATCACCTTCTCCAAGAAGTTGGTCTTGGGAGATTTCAATACCTTTAGCCCTACTTCATTGTTCAATGGTCCTAGCCTCATCTTTCCACCAGGTCCTCCACTGTAATTGAGAAAGATCAGAGCAGGGACGTAGCCACAGTCACTTCCTACCTCTCCAGTTCCTCTGGCCAAAAAGAGTCTGAGATGCTGTTTCCACCCAGCCTTATCACTCCCTGGTTCCTCTTTGTACAGACTTCCAGACCTCTATGGCTAACTAGTGCCTAGCTCTACCCTCTGATTCCAAGGAAGCTTTATTTGTCAGAACACAAACAAAATATCACACAAAAAAAACCCCACAACATCAAAGATAGACATTACCGCCCGGGCGGTGGTGGCACACGCCTTTAATCCCAGCACTCGGGAGGCAGAGCCAGGCGGATCTCTGTGAGTTCAAGGCCAGCCTGGACTACATAGTGAGTTCCAGGAAAGGTGCAAAGCTACACAGAGAAACCCTGTCTCGAAAAAAAAAAAAAAAAAAAAAAGATAGACATTACCACAGAGTAAAAGGCTGGAAAAAGATTTTCCAAGCAAATGGATCCAAGAAGTAAGCTGGTGTAGCCATTATAATATCTAACAAAATAGACTTCCAACCAAAATTAATCAAAAGAGATAGGGAAGGATACTTCATATTCATTAAAGGAAAAATCCACCAAGATTACATCTCAATTCTGAACATCGATGCCCCAAATGCAAGGGCACCCACATTTGTAAAACAAACATTTCTAAAGCTTAAATCACAAATCAAACCCCACACATTTATAGTGGGAAGCTTAAGTACCCAATTCTTGCCAGTGGACAGGTCATCTAGACAAAACTAACCAGAGAAATAATGGAACTAACAGACATTTTGCACCAAATGGACCTAACAGATAGCTACAAAACATTTCACACAAACACAAAAGAATATACCTTCTTCTCAGCACCTCATGGAACTTTCTCCAAAATTGACCACATACTTGATCACAAAGCAAGTCTCAACAAATTAAAAATTGAAATAACCCCTGTATCCTATCAAATCACTACAGATTAAATCTGGATTTCAACAACAACAGAAACAACAGAAATCTTACAAACTCACAGAAACTGAACAATGTCCTAGAATTCAATGAAAATGAATGCACAGCATACTCAAGCTTATGGAACACAATGAAAGTGGTGCTAAGAGGAAAGTTCATAGTGGTAAGTGCCTTCATAAGGAGATTAGAGAGATCTCATTCTAGCAACTGAGCAACACAGCTGAAATCTCTAGAACAAAAAGAAGCAAACATACCCAAGAGGAGTAGACAGCAGGAGAAAATCAAACTGAGGGATGAAATCAATACAATAGAAACAAAGAACAATACAAAGAATCAATGAAATAAAGACCTGATTCTTTGAGAAAATCAACAAGATTGACAAACCCTTATCCAAACTAACTAAAAGGCAGGGAGAGACTATCCAAATCAACAAAGTCAGAAATGAAAAGGGAGACATTACAACAGACACTGAAGAAATCCAAACACTCATAAGATCATACTTAAAAAACCTGTACTCCACAAATGGAAAATCTAAAAGAAATGGACAAATTTCTTGATAAATACTACTTACCAAAGTTACATCAAGATCAGGTAAACAATTTAAATAGACTTATAACTCCTAAGGAAATAGAAGCAATCATAAAAGTCTCCCAACCAAAAAAAGCCCAGGACCAGATGGTTTTAGTACAGAATTCTACCAGACTTTCAAAGAGGAGCTAATACCAATATTCCTCAAATTAGTCCACAAAATAGAAACAGAAGGAACATTGCCAAATTCATTCTATGAAGTCACTGTCATACTGATACCCAAACTACACAGAGAGTCAACAAAGAAAGAGAATTACAAATCAATTTCTCTCATGAACATTGATGTAAAAACACACAATAGAATACTTGCAAACCCAATTCAAGAACACGTAAAAGAGATCATCTACAATGATCAAGTAGTCTTCATCCCAGAGATGCAGGGATAGTTCAACATACAAAAATTTGTCAATGCAATCTACCATATAAACCAACTGAAAAAAAAACCACCACACAATCATCTCATTAGATGCTGAAAAGGCCTTGGCTAAAATCCAGCACCCTTTCATTATAAAATTCTTGGGTAGATCAAGGATACAAGGGACACACCTAAAGACAATAAAGGCGATTTACGGAAAAGTCATAGCCAACATTAACTGAATGGAGAGAAACTTAAAGCAATTCCACTAAAATCAGGAATAAATCAAGGCTGTTCACTCTCTCTATATCTATTCAATATAGTATTTGAAGTTATAGCTAGAGCATTAAGACAACTAAAGGAGATCAAGGGGATACAAATTTGAAAGGAAGAAGTCAAAATATCTTCATTTGCAGATGATGTGATAATATATATAATTGACCCTTAAAATTCTACCAGGGAACTCCTACAGCTGATAAACACTTTCAGTGATGTGGCTGGATATAAGATTAACTAAAAAAAAAAATCAGTAGCCCTTCTATATACAAACAATAAATGAGCTGAGAAAGAAGTAAAGGAAACAACATCCTTCACAATAGCCCCAAATAACATAAAATATCTTGGGGTAACTGTAACCAAGCAAGTAAAAGACTTGTATGATAAAAAAGTCACATCTTTGAGGATAGAAATTGCAGAAGATATTAGAAGATGGAAAGATCTCCTATGCTCATGGATCAGTAGGATTAGCATAGTAAATCTTATCAAAAGCAATCTATAGATTCAACACAATCTCCATCAAAATTCCAACACAATTCTTTACAGACTTTGAAGGAACAATACTCAACTTTATATGAAAACAAACAAACAACCCAGGATAGCTAAAGCAATCCTATACAATAAAAGAACTTCTGGAGGTATCACCATCCTTGATCTCAAGCTCTACTACAGAGCTATAGTGACAAAAAGTGCATTATATTGACATAAAAACAGACTGGTGGATTAATGTAATTGAACTGAAGGTCCAGATATAAATCCAGACACCTACAGACACCTGATATTTGACAAAGAAGCCAGAGTTATACAATGGAAAAAAGAAAGCATCTTCAACAAATGGTGCTGGTATAACTGGATATCGACATACAGAAGAAAGCAAATAGATCTATATCTATCACCCTATACAAAACTTAAGTCCAAGTGTATCAAAGACCTCAGCATACAACCATATACACTGAACCTGATAGAAGAGAAAGTAGGAAATAGCCTTGGATGCACTGGCACAGGAGACCACTTCCTGAACAGAACACCAACAGCACAGGCACTAAGATCAACAATAAATGGGACCTCATGAAACTGAAAAGTTTCTGTAAGGCAAAGGACACTGTCAGTCAGACCAAATGGCAGCCTACAGAATGGGTAAAGATTTTCCCCAACTCTACATATTACAGAGGGCTCATTTCCAAAGTATATAAAGATCTCAAGAAACTAGACAACAACAAACCAAGTAATCCAATTACAAAATGAGGTACAGATCTAAACAGAATTCTCAACAAGGAATCTCAAATGACTGAGAAGCACTCAAAAAATGTTCAGTACCTTTATCCATCAGGGAAATACAAATAAAAATGACCCTGAGATTCCACCTTATACCTGTCAGAATGGCTGAGATAAAAAACAGAAGTGACAGCTTATACTGGCATGGATGTGGAGCAAGGGGAACACTCCTCCATTGCTGACGAGAGTGCAGACTTGTACAGCCACTTTAAAATCAGTATGGTGGTTTCTCAGAAAATTGGGAATCAACCTACCTCAAGACCTAGGTATACCATTCCTGTGCATATGTCCAAAGGATGCTCCATGCTACCACAAGGACACTTGCTCAACCATGTTCACTGCAACTTTATTTATAATAGCCAGAAACAGATATCCCTCAACTAAAGAATGGATAAAGAAAATGTGGTGCATTCACACAATGGAATATTGTTTACCTGTTAAAGAAAGATAACATCATGAAATTTGCAGGCAAATGGATAGAACTAGAAAAGGTCATCCTGAGTGAGGTAACCCAGACCCAGAAAGACAAACATGGTCTAGGATAATTGTGCAATCCCCAGACCCAGAGATACTAAGTATCAAGGAGAGCTAAAGCAGGGGTTGCCTGGATCTCCTTGGGAAGGGGAAATAGAGTAGCTACCATGGGCATACTCAGGCTGGTGGTCGCAGGAAGAGGAGGGACCAGATGGGGGGGCGGATGGAGGGAGAGATACTGGTAGAGATAACTGGAATTGGGGGGGGCATCTCAGGGATGAGCTAGAAACCTAGTGCAATGGAAACTCTCAGGAATCTATGAGGGTGACTCCTAGCAAGGGGGATATGGAGCCCAAATGGGCAATCTCTTATAATCATGCAAGACTTCCAGTGGAGGAACTGTGACACCAACCCAGCCACAAAACCTTTAACCTACAATTTGTCCTCCTTACAAGGTGTGCTGGGGTAAAGGTGGCACAGAAATTGTGGGAGTGGCCAACCAATGACTGGTCCAGCCTGAGATCCATGCTACAAGAGCCAGCCCACCCCTGACACTGCCTGAAGGGCCAGGAGCCAGATGTGGGATAGCCCAGAGACCTAGGATAGAACCAAACATGACCAGCAAAACCAAAAACAAACAAGTCAATGAAATGATTCCTAATGATATTCTGCTATACTTGTAGACAGGAGCTTAGCATAATCTTCATCAGAGAGGCTTCATTCAGTAGCTGATGGAAGCAGATGCACAGACCCATAGCCATACATTAGGCAGAGCTCAAGGAATCCTGTGGGAGAGGAGTAAGGAGACAGTGGGGTCAAGGACACAAGAAAATGGCCCACAGAATCAACTAACCTGGGCTCGTAGGGGTTCACAGAGACTGAACAGATAATCAGGGAGCCTGCATGGGTTTGACCTATGTCCTCTGCATATATATTATAGTTGTGTAGCTTGGTCTTCTTGTGGGACTCCTAACAGTGGGAGTGGGGGCTGCTTCTGACTCTTTTTCCTACTTTGGGAACCCTTTTCCTTTTACTGAGTTGTCTCATCCAGCCTTAATATGAGGGGAGGTGGCTAGTCTTACTGCAATTCGATATGTCATATTTGGTTGCTATCCCTTGGAAGCCTGCCCTTTTCTGAAGGGAGAGGAGGAGTGGATGGGGGTAGCTGGGAAGGGAGGAGGAAGGGGAAACTATAATCGGGATGTAATAAATGAGAGAAGAATAAATTAAGAAAATAATTCAATAATCAGGAATGCAGGAATCTGCATCTTGAAGCTGACTTCCAAAGAAAAGATTTGAAAGGTTCCATTCTCCACCCATCACAGAAACAGAGTTGTGGACCAAGGATGGTGCCATGCCTAGGGTTTGTGGAGATTGTCCTTGAAAACAAAATCTCATCTCAAAGGAAATAAAGGACAGTTTGTTCTGGAGGTGAACATGAATGATCATGACCTGGAACACCGATTCTGGTTACCCCAAATTCCATGTTCTAATGCGGACGCAGTATCACTAAATTTTTATGGTAATGAAATAAAAACCCTTATAAATCAAGATGCTTTTCAGATTCATCAGTGGAAACCTCAGGATCAGTAAATCCAGGCAGAGCAGCCTGTCAAGCTCAGACACTATTAGATAACACTCAGCTTTTTTGTTGTTGGAAACGGAGTTTTAAGTTAATACATTCCAAAGGCTTATCTGTTAGTCGCAGGCTATGAGGTTAGGCACAGAGGGCAAGGAATGGCTGCTTCAGTGGGCACAGATAGTTTAAGGTGATAAGTTGTAATTAGGCTCTTGACCTGCACCATTCCAACCTTCACACAGTCATCAACATTTGGTTAACTTGGCTTGCAGAAGGGTCAGTGAAAAGTGGAGTTCCTTTCTGGAAATTCTTCACAGATTCCTGCCCAACACAAAACCTGATTCTTTTCTTTTCAAACATGCTCCTTATTTGTTTCTTTTGTCCTTGTTTCTGAGGTATGTAGATGAAATGGGTTCAAAGGGGCACCATCTTGCTGCTTCTGCATCCAGGGTGCTGGAATTACAGGCTTCTGTTCTATAACAGCTGATCAGAATAGGGGGAGCTTCCAGAGAGGCTAGCTAACAGGGAAAGACCCTAGGAGGGACACATGGATGATCCAACGAAGGAGAAGAGGATGAGATCTACATGAGTGGACTGGGTGTAAGTGTGGGGGTGGCGGAGGGCGAGGAGTGGGGGATGAGAACATAGGGAAATGGAAGGGTCGAGCTGGATCAGGGACAGAGTGGGAAGGCAGGGAGGGAGATACCATGATAGATGAGGACATCATGGGAATAGGAAGAGGCAGGGTGCTGGGGAGGCTCTCAGGAATCCACAAGGATGACCCCACCTTGGTCTGCTGGCAGTGGTCCAGAGGGTGCCTGGACTGGTCTACTCTTGTGACCAGTCTAGCGAATAACCTAACTGTCATCATAGAGCCTTTGTCCAGTGACTGATGGAGGCAGATGCAGAGATCCATGGCCAGGCACCAGGCTGAGCTCTGGAAGTCCAACTGAGAGAGATGAGGGATTCTGGAGGCGGTGGACATCGAGATCATGATGGGAAGACGTGCAGAGATGACCGGCCACAATAGTGGAAGCCCATGAACTGTAGACTAATGGCTGTGGAGCCCCCATGGGGTTGGACTAGGCCCTCTGGATACAGAAGATGGTTGTTTTGCTTGAACTGTTTGGGGGACACCCAGGCAGGGGGATCAGGATCTGTCCCTAGTGCATGGGCAGGCTTCTGGAATCTGGTACCTGTGGTGTGGCTCCTTCCGCAACCTTGGTGCAGTGGGAAGGGGCTTGGACCTGTCTAGGCTCAGTGTGCCGGGCTCTGCTGACTCCCCATGGGAGACCTTGATTTGGGGGATGTGGGGTTGTGGGGTGCCTTGGGAGAGAGGGCTGAGGGGTGGGAGGAGGGAGGAGGGGGTATCTGTGGGTGGTATGTGGAGTGAGTAGAAAATTTCTTAATACAGGAAAAAAAAAGAACAGGGGAGCTTTAAGACCCCACTTTCTGGCTCAGGGGATGGCTCAGTTGATAAAAATGCTTGCCCTGCAAGTTCAAGGACCTGAGTTCCATCTCCTGAATGCCAGACACAATGACATACACTCACAAGCCTAGTGACTCCTGGGGCTCATAGCCACTCAGTCCACCCTGATTAGCAAGCTCCAGGCCAATGAGAGACTCCATCTCAAAGGGGGTAGATGGCATTCCTGAAGGACAACACCCTAGGCTGTCCTCTGGGCTGCACATACATGCGCATATACGTTAACAAACGAACAACCCCCCAATTCTGCAGCTCTAACTGTAATGGGGCCCCAACCTTTAGTAGGCCCCCAGACCTTAGCACAGCTAACTCCATGATGGAAGTACCATTCAGGCTGTAAAACTCAACATGTTGGTTGTATCGCCTGCTAAAACTAAAAGATCTAATCCATCTAAGTCCACAGTTCTGGGAAAGTCTCTAAATGTACTAACCTTGCTTTTTGGCTTCTGTAGTTCTGCTTCTGGCTAACTGTTTCTGTTAACTGAAGTATTGTCAACCCAGGACATAGTTTTTGTACTTAAAAGCTCACCCTGAGAAAGACTCAGTGCTACACTGGAATCCTGAACACCTAGTATAGTCACTGGCCAGCTAATAAAGACTTTCTTAATTCTTAGATGCATGTCTGAGCAGTCTTCTCAGGTGGATATCCCACAGCATGCTCTTTATTCCAATTTGGTAAAACTGGAACAAATCCATTTTTTTCATTTTGTTTTTTTTAATTTGTTCAGGATTTTTATTGTGAATTGTTGATTTTTTTCCCAAGAATTTTTTTATTCATTTTACATATCAACCACAGATCCTCCTCTCTCTCCGCTACCATTTTGTTTTTTAACAATTGTTGTTTCCTAGTTTTCCTTTAAAAAAGTTGTTTATTTTTATTTCATATATGTTTTACCTGCCTGTACATCAGGGCACCATTCAATGTCTACAAAAGTCAGAAGAGGGCATTAGGTCCCCTGATACCAGAGTTAAGGACGGTTGTAAGTCATGTGGATGCTGGGAACAAAACCCAGGTCCCCTGAAAGAGCAGCAAGTGCTCTGAACCACTGAGCCATCTCTTTACCCCCCAATTCTCTTTAAAATGCAGGGAAGCTATGCTGCCTCACTGCAGGTTCCAAGACAGTGGGAATGAGTAGCCACGGATTGAAACTTCCAAGATTGTGAACCAAAATAAGAGTCTCTCCATGAGAAGGTTAACTCAGGTAGTTTGTCACGGTAACAGGAAGCTGGAAGTGTCATGGCAGGAATGAAAATACTCTAGAGACACTCGTGCCCCTCCCCTCGGGCTATCAGGCCTCTGCAACAATGGACACTAAAGAAATGGAGTTTCCTCAGGAGTCTCAAACTGGGAGAAAGAAAGCCTAGTGCCAGCCAGAGGAGGATCCTGTTTCTGGGAAAGGTGTGTCATACAATTCCATGACTTAGCTGACCACCTTGCAGTTGAGTCTGGAACTACAACAATGACGATGGGTAGGACCACATCTTGACTGGAACTGCTTAGCTATGCATATTTCTCTCCTTTTAAAACCTAGACACCACGTCAGGACCCTGAAGATGGACTGGGAAGAGGACCTCTTCTCAATGGGGCCACAATGAATAAATGTCCTTTTTCTGTTTTTCTATATTATTTGTCTACTTAGTTGGCCTGAGGATGGGTGACTGAGCCTAGCCTGTTAGTGTTTCAAACACGGGACAAATGGCTGAGGTGCCTATTTAACATAATTCAGACTTGGCCCCCAGATTCTCCCAGCATCCCTCAGTTCCTACCTGTTACAGAGTATACCCGGCATACCCCACCCTCTATCCCGAACTCTCCAGCCCGGAGGCTGGGCTGCCCCAGGGGCTCTTCTCTATATAATCCAGACATTTTGGTTGCCTGCCCCTTTTAGGACCTTTGGCCTCCTGATGGCTGAACCTTGGCTCTCCTCTCTTCCCTTTTCCTTTCCTTTTCCCTCCCTTTCTCCCGACATGGTCCAGCTCAGTCTGGCCATGTCCACTCTGGACTCTTCCAGATATTCCTGCCTCGCTGTTACAGTGTTGAAGTCCAGGAGCTAACACAGAGATGTTGCAGGGTAAAAATTTCTTAATGTCTGGGCCATATTTTCAGTCTTCCATAGTAGGAGAATGAAAACAGTCCAGATTAAAGGTAGAGTAGCCTCCTTATACCAAGCAAGCAAGTGATTAAAAGTGGAATTTTACAGTTATTTTTATGATCATGGAAAAAGGATATGTTATGAGTTTATGGTCAGAATTCTATTGCTGTGAAGAGACACCACAACCAAGACAACTTATGAAAGAAAGAGTTTATTTGGGAACTTGATTACAGTTCAGAGAGTCTATGACCATCGTGTTGGGGAGCATGGCAGCAGGCAGGCATGGATGCTGCTGGAACAGGCCTCGTATCTTGAGAAATAACCATAAGGCAGAGAGAACTAACTGGGAATGGCATGGTGTGATGGCTATTCTTGGTTGTCAAGTTAATCTGCAGTTAACTAAAACCTAAAAAATGGCTGGGCATACCTGTGAGGGATTTTTGCTTAATTAAATAATTTGAAGTGTGAATATCTGCTTCTAATCTGGATAAGAATGTTAAAAATAGCAATGAACCAAGCTTAAGGTCTAAGCATACATGACCAAATATGGCCTTTTCTTTTTCAGATAGAAACTTTCCATTTTCTGAGAATCTAATGAGCTAGATTAAATTCCACTTATGGTAAAATACATGTCTCCCCTTGTGTGACCGATATGAACTATGATTTCACTTTTGAATCCTAGCCAAAGCATCCTTAGAATCACCTTGCCATCTCATTTACCTAAAAATGGGGAAAAGTTCCTTAGAGAACCTCTGGGCAATGTAATTTTAGAAGCCATCAGAATCACATACATGGCTACTGTTAAGACATTTAAATACGACTCTCCCTTAAGCCTATACCCACACTTTGGTGTGTATTACTCTTTACCTAACTCCCCCGCCTCCCTGCCCCCAGACAATGTTCATTTTTGGATCTGTGTCAAAATCTCTTTCATATTCCCACACCTCACACTCATTGGTCAAGGGCTGCCCTGGGGGCTCTGAAGCTGAGGAGAATGCTGGGATAAACAGGGAGGCTCCTGAGCAGCCTTTAGAAGCAGAGCACCTAGAAGCCTTAGGATGGGCACACAGGCCTCCCACATCCTGATGCAGATGCTTACTGGCTCCTGGGGTGGTTGTATTGTCCAAATTAGCTTTTCTGGCAATCGGTACCTCCAAAAGCCCCTCCTGTTTGTCCTGACCCCAGTGGTTCATTTCCAGCATTCTCTTCTGAGGGATGGAGGCCTGTTACAGTTCCTGGAAGGATAAGCACAGAGTGTCTTTGCCTGAGGCTACTCCCTCCTCCATCCTTCCACTATCTATCACAACTCATTGCCATCCACATAAATGTCAACACACACATTGTGTATTTCCATAATGTTGTCAGCTGCCCATAAAGCATCGAGAATATATTTCCCTACATTAGAGTGCTGGTAACTCAATTTATAGCGATTTATTCCACAAAAGCAGACAGTAAGTCAACTGGTGAGAGGAGGAGAGAAAAAAGATTCTGCTAACCAACCACTGTTCCTCAGTGCTGGCAATCAAAATGGTAATACGTGGAATAGATTTCTGTGGGTAATAGACTTGGTCAGCAGTTGTGTGAGCTGAGTTAAATGCCTTTTAAGTAAGTCTCAGTGTGAGTTATCTGCTTGCTTGGATGGGCAGGCTTCAAGACTGCAGTGCTGTGTGGACCTAGAGGGTACATGCTTACAACTTTCACTATCCCACCTTGGGATTCTTCATTAATGTTCATATTTAAGACCACCATGTGTTTTGGGGCTACTGTGATAGGTGGCTACTAGTATAGTGTTGAGCCATTAATTAATTAGTTAATTAATTAATTCAATTATTCCTCAAGCCTAATTATGTTCAATTTGTGCTAGACATTGTATTAGGCAAAGAAGGCACAGATGTAAAAATAAGGGGTAAGAAGATAGAGTCATGGTTGCTGTGTAAGTTTGAGGACCCGAGTTCAGATCCCCAGCACTCCCCATCCCAGGAGTGGTGAGGCAGAGACAGACAGCTCCTTGCAGCTCATTGGTCAGCAATTCAGCTCCACTCAAGAATCTTCAGTTTCTTAGCCTTGTGAGCTGTTTCCTTACTTCCCCTAGAATTGTGATCTTGTCTTCCCCTCAAGACAGAAAGCGTCAAATGAGACGAAATAGCTGCACCGTGGTGTTAGGTCCCAAAGAAACACAGGACAGGTCTTACTCAGTACCTATGGTCCCTCCCAGCACTTCTCACCCCACACCTTATCCTAAACCTCTCCAACCGAGGCTCTGGGCTTCCTTCCCTTCCCCCAGCTTCTGGTTCCTATACAACCTCGGCCATTTTGGCCAGACGCCTTCTTGGTTCTTGCCCCTCCCTTGGATCCCACTTACTCTCTTGGTCCCCTTGCCCCACCCCCTTCCTCTCTTGCTCTCTCCTTCTGTCTCTCCTCTCATGCAGGGTTCAGTCTGGACTCTTCCAGATGCCTCTGGCTTTTCTCCCCCTCAAATCTGCAATAAAGTCCTTCTCCTCAGCCATGCCAAGGAGTGGTCATATCCTCATTCTTCATTCAAATGGCTTCCTTAATAGGCCCCTAAGACTGGATGAGATATTAAGGGAAGTACTTTTGAGGTCTTAAGAAGGCATCATGCTCGTGAGGAAGACAGTGCACATCTCTCCCCAATCCTCACTCCTTTCCCTTTCAAACTCTACATTCCTATCCCCCGTTCAAGTCAACCGCTATTCCCTGGTTTTCCCAGAATCAGTGCTGGTGAGAGAGCTTCTTGACCTACTGACTTGGGATTGTGGTAGAAAAAAGAATCCCATGGCCTTCAGTGTGCTTCTTTCCCTCGCTCTCCTGATGGCTAGGGCTCTTGTCTGGTTTGTGTTTTCTTCAGGTACATCCTTGGACCCTTGAGCAGGGCTGAGATGAAGTACTGGGGATAAGAAAAGAGTCATTTAAGCTAGAAAGAGAAGGAAGCAGTGGGTGGGGTTTGGTGGGAGGGGAGAGCTCACGGAAGGAATTTAACCAGAAAGAACACATCTGAAAGTGGTAAAGGGAAAAGAAGAGTCACACCAGAGTGGCGTGAGACATTTGAAGAAGAGATTTATTTACGTGTGAGTGCCCAAAACATTATTACTATTACTATTATTATTATTATTATGCCACGTGCTCAAAACATCCTGCAGATATTGAGTGGGGAAGCCCTGTTTAGGCAGCTAGCAGGAGTTTTCAATAGAGAGAGCCCTAGGCAGAACAGAGAGTCCCTGGGGTGGGGCTTCCAAGTAATAGAACAAGTGACAGCAGGAAGGTAGCACCATCCAATTGAAGGCCTCAGACATCCTGCAGAAACTGACAGAGGCAGCCATTAAGACAACCAGCTGTAGCTCCCCATGGAGAGACTCAGGCTGAGTAGTGAGTGTATCCTCAGGTGAGGCTTCCAAAAGAACGAACAGCAGCCCATAGAGCTTTCTTCCCGTGGGTGGGCTTCCTGTGGGTGGGTTTCTCATGGGTGGGCTTCCCATGGATGGGCTTCCAGACTTTCTTTCACATTGTATGTACTTTTATATCATGGGATAGAGAATGGCAACATCTGCTGGAAATGGTTGGAATTCTAGCTGTTCTCAAGGGCATGATGTTTTTACTCTCGGACAGTTTTGATGTTTTCTTCCCTCCCTGCCACAGAGTTAGGGAGGGAAGCCCATCCCTAGACAAAGACACTTTGAGATAAACATGCTTGGGCCTGAAATATGGGGTTGGGCCACTCTGCTTCTAGAGCCAGCTTCTCAGTCAGCTCAAACAGCACCTGACAATTTACCAATACAGTATGCATTACAAAGTCCATGGAGAAGGCCAGGGTACTCTTCATGCTCCTGAGGGCAGTGCTGGGCTGCCACCACTGAGAGGCCTGCAGAGGGACTTCATGGAGGCCACCATATTCAGCTGGGGAGTCTATGTGTTACACACCTGTGCAATGTGGTAAGTGTTTTGCTGTCATACCAGCCAGCTCCCAAATCATGTCATGGAGACTTATTAATTGTGAAAGCTCAGTCGATAGCTTAGGCTTGTTTCTAACTAGCTCTTATAATTTAAATCAACCCATTACTATTAATCTATTTGCTGCCACACTACCTCTCCCGGTTAGCTCAGTTGGTAGAGCATGAGACTCTTAATCTCAGGGTTGTGGGTTCGAGCCCCACGTTGGGCGCCAAATGTAGATGAAATTCTAAATGGTCTTATTAAATAAGAAACACAAAACCAAATACAGAGTTAAAAGCCCAAGAGGTCAGAGCACCAGCAAATAGCCTTTAGCTTACCAGTCGCTGCCGTCCTTCCCCTGAGAGAGACCTTCTCCTGTGTGATCTGTCTTTTTATTGCCTTTCTGTTCTACCTTCTCATTGGCTTTAAACCCAACCACATGATTTCCTCATCACTGCCTGTCTATACAGACCTCCAGGTCTCTATGGTTTGTACTGAGATTAAAGGTGTGTGTCACCATGCTGGCTGTGTCCTTGAACACACAGAGACTTTGCCTGCCATGTGATCGGGTTTAAGGGCGTGTGCTACCACTACCAGACTTCTGCTTAATGGCTTGCTCTTAGCTCTGATCCCCAGGCAACTTTATTTATTAACATACAAATAAAACCACATTTCAGCACAAATAAAATATCATCATAGCATGTCTTGCTTGTTCTCTGTCTCTTGGTGTCTCCTCCCATCTTCTTCCAGCATCCTCTCTGTGTCTGGAAATCCTGCCTACCTATTGGCTGTTCAGCTTGTTATTAAACCAATCACAGTGACATATCTTTACACAGTGTAATCAAACATCTTACAACAGTGTAATGTAGGCCCTAGGGGCCAGAATTCCTCAGGTCACTCATGGCTACCATCTTACTCCCCAGGAGAGAGCAGAAGCTCACATAGGAACTGAGTCTCAGAGGGTCCTATGGGCCTCAGAGTCAGTCTTCCTGCATCTACCCTGCAATCCTTAGCTCTGGGTGATGGGGTGAGATTGAGATTGAACTGTGGTGGTAGCCAACATTGGTCATATGATCATTCCTACACCATCCCTTTCCCAGAGTCCTGACAGGCATCAAGCCCTCTGTCTAGGTTTTATTGTTTATTTTAAATTTTATTTTTGCTTGTGTATATTATTTACTTTTCTATTGCCATGACCAAGGCAACTTATAAAAAAAAAGCATTTAATTTGAGGCTCATTGTTCCAGAGCATTAGCATCCATGGCACCATGCCAGGGAGCAAGGCAGCAGGGGGGCAGGCATGGCTCTGGAGCAGTAGCTGAGAGATTACATCTGAAGCATTAGGCAGAGAAAGCTAGCTGGAAATGCTGTGGGCTTTCGAAACCTACAAGCCCATGCCCAGTGACTTATCTCTTCCAGTGAGGCCACACCTGCTAAAGAATTCCACTAACTAGGGACCAAGTGTTCGAACTATGAGCCTGTGAGAGTCATTCTCATTCAAACCATCAGGGTTTACAGGTGTGTGTGTGTGTGTGTGTGTGTGTGTGTGTGTGTGTGTGTGTACATATGTGCTCATGCATGTGGAGGCTAGATAGTAACATCTGGTGTTTTCCTCAATCCTTCTCCACCTTATTTGTGAGGCAAGGTCTCTCACCCGAACTTGGAGTTTTCCCATTCAGCTAGACTGGCTAACCAGTGAACCCCAGGGATCCTTTGTTTCTTCCTCCTGGCCCTGAGGTTACAGATGCTAGCTTTTTAAGTGGGTACTGAACTCAGGTCCTCATGCTTGCAGAGAAAGCACTTTGGTGACTGGGCCATTCTCTCAGCCTCATCTAGTTTCTTGCTGACAATGCAAATTTTAGAGTTGGCAGTAGAATCCAAGCAGGGTCAGCATCCATTGATTTTTCTGGAATCTTCAGTGTCATTGGGACTTCTAGAAGACAGTGAAGGTCCCCTGAGGCCTTTGCCCTCATAGGCTCTGGCCCAGCATAGGATTATGGTGGGAGGTCAGCTCTGAGTGAGTACCCCATTTAAACTTGATCTCCAGGGTTTGCATGGGTCACTTCAAGTCAACCCCACAATGTATTGTATTGGTCTCCTTTCTCTGCAAAGGTGAGGACAGTGCCTACTCCTGCTGTGACGTGAGTTTTCACATCCCCCCCAACTCATATTTTGAAATGTACTCTCCCATGTGTTGGTGTTGAGAGAGGGAGCTTTGGAGAGGTGAGTAGATCAGGAGGCTGAGCCCTCCTGTGTGGGATCTGTGCCTCAGCAAAGATCCTCAAGGGAGCTGGTTCACCATTCCTGCCCTTCTGCTTTGTGAGGGGAGAAATAATTAAGGCCTGGGATCTGCCCTTCCCAGTTTCCAGGACTGCGAGCATACATCTCTATTACTTACAAAGTATCAGCTGAAACTATTTTGTCACATCAGCCCAAATGGATTGAGACAGCTGCTGGGCCAAGAGATAGGGTACCGATTCAAGGGAAGCCCAAAACGGGGGCTTGCGTTGGAAGTGGGTGAGGAGCAGAGGCTGGGAGAAAAGGGAAGAGCTGCTGTGAACAGGCAGAGCGATGAAGATTCAAAAAGGGAGGGTGTGGAGAGAGCACCAACCTTCCTAGAGACAGCCTCAGAGGCTGCCATCCAAAGCTGTGGAAATGCAGGGATAGAAGTTATCCTTCACCCCTCAGACAGGACCTCATTCCAACCTGTGGTTGATGGTAGAAGGTTCAGTTGCTAGTTCATAACAGGGATGTTGGCAGATAACAGGATAATATTTGCAGACACTCCTTGCTCAACAGTGGGCTCTGGGCACAGGGAAATACGATTATTAGCCCCTACCCCTAGCCTCCTAACCCCCCAGGAATCAGTAACAGCCAACTGTGAGACAGGAGAAGAATGCCATTCTAACTTAATTGTTCACTCTGTCAAGTGTGCCTATCTGTAGCTCAGAGTTGGGGAGAGGGCGGGAACAGGCTTATCACAAGTGGGCAGAGAGAAACAGTAGTCCATGCTCATATAAGGGTCATGTGACATATTATAAATTACTTCTGGTGCTATCCTGAATATAACCATTGTCCTCTCTGCATTCCTCCCTGCACTTGTGTCTTCTTAAAAAAAAAAACAAAACCCACATATATTTATTCTCTTTCTGTGTGTAAGGGGGTAGGGATGCATGCATGCCACTGTGCGTGTGTGTGTGTGTGTGTGTGTGTGTGTGTGTGTGTGTGTCTGTCTGTCTGTCTGTCTGTCTGTCTGCCTGTGTGTGCGCCCATGCGTGCAGGCCAGAGGACAACTTTTGGGAGTCCCTTTTCTTCTTCCACCGCTTGGGTTCTGGGGATAAAACTCAGGTGGTCCTGTTTGGCAGTATTAACCTTTCCCTATGAAACCATCTCATGTAACAGCTCCCAGGACTCCATCACAGGAGCGAGGACACATCCGTGCTAAGAGGGACTGTGAGGTTTGGCGTCTGTGGCCCAGAGTTGTTTCCTCTCCCCCCACCCTGCAGTTTGATGAAGTGTGAATAAATTTATTAAACAACTGTGTGTGGGGAACCTGCTCTATCTCATGCATCTGGTTCCTCCCTGGCTTAAATGTCCCCAGAGCTGAGCCTCTTACCATTTTCTGTAGTAGCTCTCAAAGGCTCTCTGTCTTCCTTCCTCCCTCCTTCCCTCTCTCTCCTCCCCCTGGCCCCCGTGAGTGTGTGTGTGTGTGTGTGTGTGTGTGTGTGCCTGTGCACATCAGAAGTCAACCTGGGGTGCTAACACCTCAGGAGCTGTTCACCTTTTTGATCTTGTTTGTTTGTTTTTATTTGAGATAGCGTCTCTCATTGGGATCTGGGGCTTGCTGATTAGGTGAGGATGGCTCGTCAGTGAGCCTTGGGATGGTCTTGTCTTTGTCTCCCCAGAGCTGGGATTGCAAATGTGCAACACTGTGTCTGGCCCTTCTAGGTGCCAGTGGGGAATTAAGCTTGGGTCCTGGTGCCCGTGCAGCAGGTGCTTTACTCACTGGGCCATCTCCTGGCACCCATTGTCTTTGCTGTCCTCTGCAGGATGAGTCAGGAGAGTTTAGATTAGGAAAGATGGCCCCCTTCAGCTTGAGTAGCCTGGCAACTCTCTGACTGTGAACACAGGGAGAGAAGGGAACTTGTTTTTAGTGAGTGCCAGTGATGGTCCAGGCAGTGTATTAAACTGTATTCATTACTGGAACACCTAATATGCACCAAGACAGAGGGAGTGTGATGGCAAATGAGCTACCGTCACCTACAAGCTCATGTATCCAGGGTCCTGAGACATTACAAGCTTTGATGCTTTTGGCCTCTCTATATGATAGTGAAGTAGTTCCGTGTAACCCGTGCATGTTCCTGGATGTGTCATCTTATCTGTTGGCTTTTACTGTGGTACTTCGAGTGCCTCCTGCATACCGGACAGTGCTGTGTGTGCTCCAGCACACTTCAAAACGTCACAGTGCATGCAGGTGTCATGTGTGTGCTTATTACCTATACTGTGTGAGAATGTTGAAAAGTCTTCATGGTGGGGATGTGGAGAGGATCTGGGAGGAGCTGGGGAAGGCGAAATCTGTGATCAGAATTTATTAGGTGAAAAATTATTTTCAGTAAAAATATATAAAAAGAAGTCATCATATAGTTAATATAGACTTCTTTTTAACATTTTAAAATTTATTCTTGGGCCAGAGGTATTGCTCAGTGTGTAAAGGCACTTGCTGAGGACCTGAGTTTGATCCCTAGGCTCCATATGATAGAAGGAGAAACTCTTTAAATTGTTCTCTGACCATATGCACACATTAAAATGTAAAATAAAACCAAACCTAAAAGATTAAATTTATTATTTGACATTTTCATACATGTATACAATGTATCTTGGTCATATCCACACCCACTCCCTCTTCCCACTCCTTATGGACTCCCCCAACTCATGTCCCTCCCACCTCCATGTCTTCTGTTCTGTAACCTAAAGGGTCTAATGCTGCCTGCAGTGGCCATACCCTTGAAGTAAAACGACTCCCCTCAGTATCCATCAATTACCAATAGCTCCTTAGGTGGGAATGGAGTCTCACAAGCCCCGCTCCACCCATGCTTCAGTTATTGACTTGCTTGATCTTGTACAAGTAATTTTTTATCTGCTGTGAGCTGGTGAGTGCAATGGCCAAATCATGTCCAGAAAACAACATTTCATAGCCTTCCTCCCTGTCTTCCTCTTTATGTCCCCCTCTTCTGCCATGATCACTGAGCCTTACAGGGGTTGATATAGATGTCCCATTTACTCACAGCCTCCTGTTCTCAGCACTTTGACAGTTAGAGTCCCCACCAAAGCTGAGAGCAGCATGAAAGCATGGGTACCCACACATACATTTAGAAGGTATTTTGATAATATGTCCATTTAGCAAAATGACAGGGATAGTTCTCCCACACCCAGAGCCATGATCCCCAGCCACGAGCTCTACTGTACCAGGTTTACAGTACCAACCATGAATTCCTTCTTGTGGAGCCTGCCTCAGATCCAGTCAGAAAGTATAGTGATATATTGTATATCAAATAAAGCTTGCCTGAGGATCAGAGTCCAGAGCCAGCCACTCGATTAAACATAAAGGCCAGGCAGTGGTAGCACACACCTTTAATCCCAGCCCTTGAGATTTCATGCCTTTGCTATCAGTATTTGGGAAGCACACATGCCATTTATCCCAGCACTAGGAAGGAAATGAAATGGCTGGGCAGAGAAAGGCATGTAAGACGTGAGAAGGCAGGAACTAGAACCTTTTTGGCTGAGGACTCAGAGGCATTCAGTCTGAAGATTCATGGAGACAGGATCTTCTCTTTTTGGCTGAGGAGCTGGCGAGGTGAGAAGTGGCTGTGGCTGTGGCTTGTTTCTTCTGATCTTTCAGCATTTACCCCAATATGTGGCTCAAGGTTTTTATTACAAGACCATTTAGGATTCGTGCAACGAGAAAGCAGTTGTTGACCCCAGAACAGTCATGCCATTATTGTACATGGAGTGGGCATGTCTTCCTGGTAGGTTAGTATTGCAGCATGAATGGTTCACAGCTGGGGAAGTTCCTTGATGACTTTCCTCCCCCAGCGGCTTGCATAGCATGGCATGTCAGTTCTAGCTTGAATTTTTTATGTTCTACAATCAAAGTGTTATATCTTCAGTAAAGGGGTCTTACTACTAAGTTATGATGGACAACCGAGGGCAACAGCAATAGACTGTTGTTTGGGATCCTCTGGGATCTCACTGACCATGCATATGGAGGTAGCCTACACCTGAGGTGAAAACCATTTCCTGCCTCTGCAGTTTTCATAGCCCTTGGTTTTGGTTAACCTGCTGCACGCCCTCCTCTTTTCCATCTTCCTGTTCCCATTCCCAATTCAGCCTTTAAGCCTAGGTATTCCTCTCCCCTATTTCTGTATCAGATGTAGACATGTTTTTTTCCTCTGAATATTTATGATTGTCGGTTTGGTGAACATAGATGTACAACCCACGTTGTCCTTGCCCACAGCAGGTGTTGCCCTCTAGCCAAGAAGACAAACAATGAACAAGAAGACAAAAAAAGAAATAATATGGTAATGTGATATAATGCACTTCATTATAACAATAATAAGCCACATGGTAATGTAGTTTATAACATCATAGGTAGGGCTTATTATGGCACTTATTTGTGTATATATGTATGTATGCATGATGTATGTATGTATGTAGATGAAATTCTAAACAGCCTTATTAAATAAGGAACACAGAGCCAACTGCAGAGTTAAAAGCCCAAGAGATCCAAGCACTAGTAAAGAGCGAACACCACCTTGTCTTACCACTCACTGCCGTCCTTCCCCTGAGAGAAAGACCTTCTTCCTGTGTGTCTTGCATTTTATTGCTTTCCTGTTCTGCCTTCTCATTGGCTCTAAGCCCAGCCACATGACTTTCTCGTCACTGCCTGTCTATACAGACCTCTAGGTCTCTATGGTTGGGACTGGGATTAAAGGCTTGTGTCACCATGCTTGGCTATGTCCTTGACCACACAGAGACTCTGCCTGCCATGTGATTGGATTAAGGGCATGGGCTACCACTACCTAACTTCTATTCCTGGCTCGCTAATGACCTCTGGTCTCCAGACAAACTTTATTTATTAACATACAAATAGAATCACATTTCAGCGCAACTAAAATATCATCACATATGTATGTATTTAGATAGGGTCTCGTGTATCACAGCCTGGCCTTAGAATTGGCCAATTAGCTAAGGATGACCTTGAACTTTTGAACTTCTTGCCTCCAACTCCTGACTGATGAAACTACAGGCTTGTGCCACCACACCTGGTTAATGCAGTGGCTGGGATTGAATTTATTTAGTATTTGTACATGATAGGCAAATGCTCTACTCACTGAACTACACCCCTAGCACCCTTTGTGATGTTTTCACAGTAAAAATGAGGCCACCTGGGTTGAGTTAGCAACTTGACTAAGGCAATTTGCCTGAGTCAGTGGCTACTGAGGAGCAGAACTTGCCATCTACAGCACTGTGTGCAGCCGGTGGGACTGTTAACTGGAAGACAAGTATTTACATACCAGCTTACTGTACACTTGGATATGTTGTTTTACCTCTTAAGCCTCAGTCTCCATGCCTTTCTAGTGGACACATAACTACGGCCTCAGGAAGCCTGCTGTTGGGATGGGAGAGGACTATAAAGCTACCGATGTTGCCAGCTTCCATCCTTGCTTCTGTGGTGTGCCTCAGGAGTCTGGGTTGAGAGAGAAATTCGCCATGGAGCTCAGTTGCTATGTCTTCAGTGGATCCTTCTGCATAACCCATTGGTTTCTTCCTGTTCCTCTGAAGACACAAATCAGCCCCCAGGGGGTCTGGTGAGCAGGACAGGAGTGGCTCTGGGAATATGTTAGAAGGAAATTGTCTCCCCAGAGTCTCTCTGGACAACTTCCACCCAGATATTTCTGTCCCTATAAATAAAGGTGCCCCTCCACCAGCTCTGTGCTTGGACAAAAATATCAATAACATGACTAATTATGGAAATTTCATAATGCATCATTAGTTAGTAATTATGACTTTGTCAGGCACCAGTTAATTTTTATGTTAGAGTCACTCAGTGTGTGACATGGAAATATTAGCTTGTCATCGGTTTCCTTTCTGCTGGGGAGAACAATTTCAAAAGTTAGGTTAATGATTTGGGGAGGGGGAATCCATGGAAGAGAGACAGAGAGGAGAAGGAGGTGTATGTGGTGGGCTGGAGGAGATGTCTCATGCACCAGGAGAGAGGTGGGAGGACCCAGGAACTGGTCTCAGAAGGTGAATCATGTCACATTTGCTGGCCTCCCACTTCTAGTCCAGAATCAAAGAGTTTTTGTGGGGTGTTGACACATTTTCTAATAAGAAGGCATTATCATTTCACAGCCTCCCTGGAGATTCTTGGCATGTCTCATTTTGCTTGAATAAATTATTAATTTGGTCTAATTAGGCTCATCCAGCAGTTAGGAGGCAGATTGAGCTAATTTGGGATTCCTGTGTGGTTCTACATGCATGCTTGGCTAGGTGTAGATGAGGATCCAGGTGGCAAGGTCCCCTCTCTTCAGTCAGGGTGAGGGTAGTCAGGCAATGGAGAGAGAGAGTAGGCTTTTTACCTAGCTTCATCTCCTGTGTCTGCCTCGCCACAGGCATCTGCCAACTGAGCTCCAAGTGCTGAGAGCCCCTGTGCTTCTTTAGACCCCTGGAGCCTTAACAAGGTTGCACAGTTGCCTGGGTCAGGAGAGGACATGGTTCAAAGAAGTAGGTGGTGGTAGGTTACTCTTTACTCACTGTTAAAGGTGTTTCACAGTTAATCTACCAAGTTCATTGTTTCAGGGCTTCTAGATTCCAAAAAATGGCTCCAGCTTTGAAGATTTTGGGGCAAGACAATGCTGTTTACTGAAGTATTTCTCTTCCCAACATATCTCTCTGAACTTCAAAAGATCTCGCCAGCTCTCTGTGACCAGATGTGACCACAGCTGCTCTGTTACTCTAAAGGAGAACTGAGCTGATAAATGTGTCTGAGTCGTCATGGGTGTTTAGTCAACCACAGCTGTGATGCTTTCCAGAGAAATGCCTTTAGCTATTTTATGCACAAGGAATTAGCATTCGACGGGCTATCATAACTTGCCCAGGACAGACCAAAGTCCCCACCCACAGGCTATTTCTCAAAGTTGGTGTTGGCATTTTGCTATTCATTTCTTGAAAATATTTTTTATTTTATTTTAATTAATTTATGCTGTGGGATGTTCTGTATGTTAAATGTGTTGCTCTGATTGGTTAATAAATAAAACACTGATTGGCCAGTAGTCAGGCAGGAAGTATAGGCAGGACAAGGAGAGAAGAGAATTCTGGGAAGTGGAAGGATGAGGCAGAGAGATGCTGCTAGCTGCCGCCGTGAGAAGATGTTAAGATACCAGTAAGCCACGAGCCACGTGGCAACTTATAGATTAATAGAAATGGGTTAATTTAAGATATAAGAACAGCTAGCTAGAAGTCTGCCACGGCCATACAGTTTATAAGTAATATAAGTCTCTGTGTGTTTACTTGGTTGGGTCTGAGCAGCTGCGGGACTGGCAGGTGAGAGAGATTTGTCCTGACCATGGGCCAGGCAGGACCAGGAAAACTCTAGCTACAAATTTAATCTGTGCATTACAGGGGTCAGAAGACAACTTCTTCCACCACGTGCATCCCAGGCATTGAACTCAGATCGTCAGGCTTGGAGCAGGTGCCTTTATTCACAGAACCATCTTGTTTGCCTCTTTTCTGTTTTGACAAATTGTGTATTTGCTGGAATATAGGCAATGAACAGACAAATACACTTAAGAACTCTGATTATTTTTTAATGATCTTCAAGTCCCTGTGACATTTCTTCCCATGTAACAAGGTTTGAAGATTTAACTTGTTTTTGAGAGAAGATTATCTTTGTGGGGTTTCCTGTGACCAATACCAGCTTTGAAGCAGCTTCAGAACCCACAGAGACTTGGGTCTGGTGAGATGGCTCAGCTGGAAGGTGCCTGCTGTGCAGTTGTGAATACCCAAGTGGATCCATAGCATCCATGTGGAAGACCGGATGTGGGTGTGTGTGTTGTAATTACAGATCTGGGGAGTAGAGGTAGGAGGTCCCTTGGGTGTTCACTGTGCAGCTAGCCTACCCTAATCGTGAGTTTCAGGTTTCAACAGGAGATCCTGTCTCAAATAACCAGGTGGACAGTGTCTTAAGAATGACACCTGAAGCCAGGCGGTGGTGGTGCACGCCTTTAATCCCAGCACTCGGGAGGCAGAGGCAGGTGGATCTCTGTGAGTTCGAGGCCAGCCTGGGCTACCAAGTGAGTCCCAGGAAAGGCGCAAAGC
>CABHPH010123240.1:17767-27914 GCA_902168325.1 Peromyscus nudipes
CCTGAGGCCCCTCTGGGAGTTTCCCGAAGCCCGAGGCAAAGGATTACTCTGTCTGTCCCTTGTTGATCTACACTCGTTTGTCCAGTGTTTTCCCTTACCACACCTTCTGCATACTCCAGAAGGAAGGGGCATTCTGTTGCCAGTGTTCTTTGAAGAAACATTATTTCTAGGAATCACCTGTTTACAGTCCCTTTTTAAATGTCCTTGCTTTCCACATCCAAAACATCTAACATTTCTCAAACCCTTTGACATTGCTTCTCCTACCCACATATCATCCTGGTCATGAGCCTCAACATTAACTGTATCTCTAATCCAATCTTCCAAAGGTGCAGATCTTGCCTTTAATGGCCTGATTATTCTTTTGCATGCTGCATTTGCATTCTCAAAGGCCAAAGATTCAATTATTATCTGACTAGCCTCTAAATTCGGAACCATTCTCTGTACTGCTGAAGTTAATCTTTGTAAAAAGTCTGTGAAAGATTCTTTTGGGCCCTGTATAACCTTTGTGAATGACTGAGTTTTTTTTCCTGGTTCCTCAACTCTGTCCCATGCATTTAAGGCTGCAGTTCGACATAGAACTAGGGTTTGGACATCATATAAACATTGTGCTTGTACTGAAGCATATTGGCCTTCTCCAATAATCTGATCCTGGCAGATTTGTATTCCATTATCCCTCCATTGTCTTTCTATATTTTTAGCCTCGTTGCTGAACCACATTTTAAACTGGAGATTTTGTCCAGGCTCAAGAACAGCCTGTGCTAAATCCCGCCAGTCCTTTGGTAAAATCTTATTACAAGTTGACCAGGTGTTTAACATTTGTTTTACATATGGAGAATGCATGCCATAAGATGCTATTGCCTCCTTAAATCTTTTTAAGTCTAACATTTCAACTGGAATCCAAACATTTTGTTCATTCTCTTCACCAGGTAGTTGCTCTATGGTTACCGGATAAATTAAAGGTGATTGTGTGAAAACAGGTTTTCTTTCTGTAACCTTATGATTCAATTTTGAAACAACTTCACTGTTAATTTCGTCTGTCTGAATTTGAATTTCTCTATAATTCATTTTTACAGGTTTAACAGGTTTTTCTGAGACTGTTATCCTGGCACTTAAATTGACTATCTTTTTAAATTGTACAATGAGGATAAGAAAAGTAATAAGCTGAATAATTCGATCAATATTAATATTCTCATATAGTTGTTCCATTGTCAGAATGCCTAAAATTTCAAACAAAGACCAATTTTCTTCCAATGTACACATAAAGCCCATTTTTTTTATGTAGAAAAAAATTCTCTTTTAAATAGATATGTTAATTGACTTACCAAGTCTTCGTAGAACAGTAGAAATTCGAGGGAATTTCAAAACAGCCACCTGGTGTTCGAGGTGTGAATCCAGAGAAAGAGAGAGAGCAAAAAGAGCGTAGCGGCTTGACCCAAGTCAAGCCTTAGCTTTACAGGCAGGGGTCCTGTTCAGCAGGGCAGGCCTGAGTTATTTGTAACACTAGCTTTAAGCAAGTAGCAACAGCTGCGGCTCAGTCAGACCTAGGCCCGAGCTAGGGAGCCGGGCCACTCAAGCTGGAACCTGGACCTGCGGCCAAACAAGCCAAGCGGTTTTTAATGGATTCTTGTCACGTTGGGCGCCAAATGTAGATGTAACCAACCGTCTTATAAATAAGAAACACAGAACCAATGCAAAGAAGAAAGCCAAGAGGTCAGAGCTAAGAGCTAAAACCTTACCCTTCCTCCTGCAGTGGTCCTACCTCTCCGAAGGAGCCGCTACTTCCTGTTTAAAGTCTTTATATAGTCTCTGTTCTGCCTTCTCATTGGTTGTAAACCCAACCACAGGACTGCCTCATCACGGCCTGTCTGTATAGACCTCCAGGTGTTCTGTGGTTGGTATTGAGATTAAAGGCATGTGTATCCAATGCTGGCTGTATTCCTGAACATACAGAGACTTACCTAGCTTTGTCTACCAAGTGCTGTGATCACAAGCGTACACCACCACTGCCCTGCTTTCCTATGGCTTGCTAATAGCTCTGACCCCCAGGCAACTTTATTTATTAACATACAATTAACATTTTGGTACAAAAGAAAAATATCACCATAGAAGATTTTAGAAAAAGGAAAATAAAGCCATGAGAATTATTTTCAAAATTAAATGTTGTAGTTTCTACTTCATTTTTATTGTTTCTTTTTAATATATTCAGATATATTTATCATTTGAAATCTTTAGGGTCTCTCTGGGTAACTACAATTCATTGTATATCTTTAAGAAATATATTTTCATTGATCGCTTTCTCTAAATGTTAAAAAAAATTGATAGGTAAGATTGAGTACTAAGTAACCAGTGTTTTATGGCTGTATTGGATACCGTAAAGAAGAGTCATGATCATTTAGTAAGCTTTGGAAAAAATTAAAATGTTTACAATACAAGTTTAGTAGACACAGGGAAGAAATAATATGTATTTTACATTAAATGCAGAAATGATAATTATAAGTTACTGGAAAAAAATCCTTAAATTTAGATCTGTGTACTAATAAAGTATATCATAAGGATATTGAACTAGATTAGTGGTGAAGAGCAAGTTGGCTTATCAGGGACAGGGACCTGTTGCCAAACCTAAAGACATGAGTACTAGTACTTGGGACTCACGTCGTAGAAGAATGACCAACTCCAGCAAGTTCTTTTCTGATCTACACCACAAACACACCATGACAGACAGAAAGACAGACAGACAGACACACCCACATACACACACATGGAGAGAGAAAGAGACAGAGACAGAGAGACAGAGAGGGAGACAGAGAGACAGAGATTGAGTTATTAAAAATAAATTGTTTAGAAAAACTTATTTACTTTTTTTTGAATTTATTTTATTTTATTTTACAATATAATTCAACTTTACATATCAGCCATAGATTCCCCGTTCTCCCTCCTCCCGCCCCGCCCCCTTCCCCCCGGCTCACCCCCCATTTCCATCTCCTCCAGGGCAAAGACTCCCCCGAGGATTGAGATCAACCTGGTGGACTCAGCCCAGGCAGGTCTAGTCCCCTCCTCCCCGGCTGAGCCAAGGGTCTCTACTAAGCCCCAGGTTTCAAACAGAAAAACTTATTTACTTTTGTAGGAAATTTATACAAAGGATTCATGAACTCCCCATCTTCTTTCTATTATTAATATGTCCTTAGGAACCTGTGAGTGGGAATGCAGAGGCGGCCCATCAGTTGGCAGCACTGAGCACTCTTCCCGAAGCAGCACCTGGCTTTCATTCACAGCTCTGGCATGGTGTCTGACAAGTAGTTTGTGGCTCCAATACCAAGGGTCCAATACGTTTTTCTATCCCTGCAGATGCAAGCAAACAAAACACTCAGCCACATGAAACAATTTAAAAAGGTGAACAATTCTATGTACATCCGTTATTCAATCACAATGCGTCATTTTAAGTCAAAGAATGCGTTTCGTTATCATCACAATGGTTTATTATCTCTAAAACCTCCTTGATTATAACATCACCTATTTGAATCAACCACTTAACAATGTTTCTCCAAACAAATAATATAACTGGCAATTCCATGTAGTTACAAATAATCATTAATAGTTAACATAATGGAGTGTATAGGTCAGACAGAAATATGCTGGAGTCCATACTCTTCTTCCACCATAGGTGTCTCAGAGATTGGACTCAGGCCTTCAGGCTTTGCAAGAGGTACTTGCACTTGCTGGGCCAATTGCTTGGACATCTCGCAACTAGTTCAATAGTTAATGAATGAATGATAGACTTCAATAGTCCACAGGCATAAATATCACTGTATGTTTTTCAGTAACTTTTGTTAATTCAGGTTTTAATATAAAACAAATATCATTTCCATCCCATAACTGTTAAACTTGGATTACATATGTTTAAACATTTTCTCTTAACTTTTAAACAATCATAACTCATCTTCACTCTAATACAACTTGTAGCATGAATCTTAAAAGTTCTTATTAATAAGTTTATTAAGTACACAATATTTTGGGGAACACAATACCACCACAACAACTGCAAAATATAGGTATTCTATTTTCTTTATTTTATTTTTTATTTTAGTTTTTTGGTGTTCTGTATTATTTTTGTACCTTTATTTTTTAATTTTACATATCATCCCCAGTGTTCCTCCCTCCTCTTCTCCCGCCCTTCTAACTTCCAGGCATCCCACCCCCCCCCCCCCCTCCACTCCTTAGAGGTGGTCAACAAAGTCTTGCATACAAAATTGAGGCAGGGTCTAATCCCTCACCCTTGCATGAAGACTGAGCAAGGTATCCCACCCTAGGGGATGGGCTCCAAAAAGCCATTTCATGCACTTGATCCCAGTCCTGGTCCTGGTCCCACTGCCAGGAGCCCTACAAACAGATCAAGCTTTGCTAGTGTCTCCCATATGCAGAGAGCTTAGTTAGGTCCCATGAACGTTCCCCAACTGTCGTCCAGAGTCTGTGAACTTTCATTAGCCCTGGTCAGCTGTCTCTACAGTTTTCTCCATCATGATCTTGACCTGTCTTGCTCAAATGATCCCTCTTCCCTCTCTTCAATTGCTCTCCAGGGGCTCAGACCAGTGCTAGGGAAATTCCCAGGATTCCACAAGGATGACCCCAGCTAAGAGTCCTAGAAACAGTAGAGAGGGTGCTTGAACTGTCCTTCCCCTGTAATCAGATTAGTGACTACCCTAATTGTCATCATAGGTATTCTCTTTTAACTGGACCTTTCAATTGCTTTAAGATTTAGAGAAAGCATTAAGTGAAGATAGATGTATTCAGTATACACAAAGACTTACGTTGATCCAGAGAGACCATAAACGTATTAAATGATGCACATCGCTGGGAAGAAAAAAGAATGAAAATGGTGTAAAACTATATCATTTATCACTTTAAATATAATTACCATGATACTGTTTTATTTTTACTAAAATCTTTATATTTATGACTTGATTAATTGAATCAATTTTTTTATATTTTCACTTTTTGATATAATTTGTGGTTTCATATTATTACAAATTTAAATAAAATTTTTGAACAGAAGAGTGGAAAATTTGTAATAAGTTTGTCTATATTTTTGAATGATTACACAAATTCCTGAGTATATATATATAAGGTGATTATCAGCATATATAAAAACTTAATGAGACAATTATTAGCTATCTTATATTATCTATTGGTATTCTTATGATAGCAGATACCTAAATACCTAAAAAGTGCTTATGAGCTATTTTTCTTAGATCTTTTTAGTTTAATTGCATTATTATTCGTAGTTATTTGTTTGTAAACAATATCTGTAATATTCTGAAAGGATTCAATGAAGTATAAAAGTATCTAGTTTTGAATTAATGACATTAAGTATTTATAGAAACAAATAAAACTGTGGGAAAACATCCAAGTCCATTTAATTCTTAAGGGAAAGAAAGACAACATTGGGTGAAATACGTGACAGAGAGTGAAGCTCTGTGTCCATACACATACAAATGCAGTCGTAGATGTGGGCTATTCCTGTAGATTTTGTATTATTTCTTTCTTGCTATGCAGATTTACACAAGCTTTGGAAATGTGAATGTTTTCATTGCTTCCTTTGCACACTCATGTTCCTCTCACCTTGACATTCACAGAATAGATACCATTTTCTTGTATGTTATGCACCCAATAACCTTCCACACAACATGGCTCAATTCATGGAAGTTTCCACAAGTACTCGTATCAGAGCCTGACGTCAGAACCGAAGCTACAACTTTTGTCCTAAAGAAGATATATTTTCTAGTTTAAGTGGTAGTTAGAAATGCTCTAATAGCCATGATGATGACTTACATGAAATTAATATATTTTTAAATGCAATCATTCCTTCAAGTTGTTTCCACAAAATCTGGATTTCATCACACATGCCATATTTTTCCAGTGAAGTAGGAATCAGCATTATATTAACTGTAGCAGCTAGACCAGTAAACAGACATATCGGAGAACTAGGAATTTCACATACAATACTGAGAATTAAGATTTATTAAGAATGGGAAACCTAAAATACTGTTTTATAGCTAAACTGAACAGTTTATAATAAATAAATATAATAAGTAATTTAAATATGGGAGTTGATGTTTGTTTCTGTGTATTGTAGAAATATAAAAATAAGAATTTTTTTTTTTTTTTGTGTGTGTGTGTGTGTGTGACAGGCTATTATAAAGCCAAAGCTACTCTAGAACACTCTATGAAGTACATGATGACTTTGAACATTTGACTCCCTCTCTCTATGTCCACAATTCTGGGTTTGCAGGTGTGTGGCCTGCACCTGACTTGAAGCACCACTTGTAATGGACTGCAGGCCTTTGTGCATGCATTCTACTGACCGACCTGCATCCTGTTCCTGTGTAAAGATTAAAGTGGGTACTAGAACACAGAACGAAAAGTTATTCTTACCTCCTTTTTTGTATAACTGTTAATTTTACAAATTGCTTTTTTTTTCAGCACATAGTTTTGCTGTGAATTTACATTTGAATTTTGATAGGTTATTCTCACACACCAATATTGCCAGCTTTAAAAATATCTAGCACCATAACATGAATTCAGTCAGTTCTCAAGTCTGTATTTTCATTTTTCCCTATGCTGAAAAAATGATTTAAAATTGCATGACTAAGATTAAATTTCTCATTGCCAGCTGAATTGGATTTGAGTCAAATTTTATTTGGATAAAAAATTTTAAAATGAAGAGTAAAGTTATTTATAATGAGGAAGCTAAATAAATGCCAGGTATGGTGGCACATGCGTTTAAACACTGCACTAAGGCGGCAGAGGCAGGCAGGTCTCTGTGAGTTCAAGGCCAGCTTGGTCTACAAAGTGAGTTTCAGGACACACAGGGATGATAGAGAATTCCTGTCTCAAAAACAAACAAACAAACAAAAAAGAGAAAATAATTTATCTGTTTGATGAGTTCTTTATCTAAAAAAGAACCAGAGACAGAAAGCCGTGACAGTACCAAATAGTGTGTATAGACTGGGTTTTGAGAATGCCACTGTTCTGCATACATCATCTGCGGTATCAGTAGTTGGATACCATCTCAGTGGAAGAAAATGGCTTACAGAATGCACCTCATTTCTACTTTTGGTGATTTCTGTTCAACACCACATTTTCCTCTTCAACATCCTGTTTTCTTTTTTTTTTTCGGTCTCATTACAAGATGGTTTTTCGAGACAGGGTTTCTCTGTGTAGCTTTGCGCCTTTCCTGGAGCTCACTTGGTAGCCCAGGCTGGCCTTGAACTCACAGAGATCCGCCTGCCTCTGCCTCCCGAGTGCTGGGATTAAAGGCGTGCGCCACCAACGCCCGGCCTCTGTTTTCTTTTCTGTAAAATTAAAAATGGCTCTTACTATTATAATTGTTCATGGTTTAAAACATAGTTAATTCAATAATTAGTTTTGTTGAGAAATTAAAACTATATACATGGAGCATCTATATATTCAATTTATTGTTAGCAGCATGGTTCAAATTGAAACAAAGCTGAAGAGAAAATGAAGAATGTGACAGACAGTAGTGACTATTTCATTATTTTTGTAAAAAATCCATTTTTGTGTATTATGAGGAGCTATGTACTTTCAAAAATATATTAGCTGTGAATTTATTACAGACGAGTCTTAAATTTTAAGCTTTCAAATTTAATTTCTGTCTTTTCACAATGTCAAAGCAACTTATATTTCTTCAGTAATGTTCCTATGATGAGCATGGGCCTGGATGAATTATATTCCTGTCAGGAGAGATCACTGATTTTTCTGAAGACTCTATCTGGGAGGATTTACTCTTTTGTCTTGACCACATGGAATAAGACTGTAGCTCAGTGTGTTATCCATTTGCATTCTACTCACTGCAGTGATAATAGCTATATGGTATCTAGAGTATAAAGTATCCCTTCAAATAAGTGCACTCTCTCAAGTCATAACAGTTTCCACTGTGAAATCTGAAGGAGGTTCTTCCTCGATTCACTCTTTCAGAGGACTGTTATTAGTGGAGTCAAAACTTTAAATGGCTTTTGTTGTAAAATAAACAATTGGTATATGGCATTCGATGAGAGGGATGGTCTGAGAATGGTTTATTGTGACAACACAATCACTTTCAGGTATTAAATTTCAGGATGAAAACCATAAATCATTCACCTTGCCAGAGTGAAGTCTGACTTATTCCTGTGGTCAACACAGTTTAGTGGATTTCAAGGACAAATGAGAGAAAGTAACTTGGTGAAAAGGCTGTGAAGTAGTGAAATACAGAGTTTACTCTTGTTGAATGAACAAAAGCATTGAATCACCAGTACTGTTGATTTATTAATGATATTAAGGCAATCATTACTTTGTTTTCCTGATCTGTATTACTTATTATATAATATATATAGATAAATATAATAGTCAAGGCCAGATACACATACTAATGCTATAATTACTCATTAAAACATATATTATATATAAATATACCTGTAAATATATGTAGATATAAACATACACACATATATATGGCAAGTGGCTTTCACTACATATATACATAGTGAATATATATTTATATATATACATTATATATATATATATATATATTTCATTTGAGGCTCCTTGATCATCCATCTTAGTCTGCTTGTTGACAGTGAGAGGCCCTCTTTCTCAAAATGGTGGAAGTCACCTTCGGAATGACACCCAGATGATCTTATGGCATAAAAGTACATAAACACACATAGACGTGCACCTACATCCACACATGCACAGCCTCTCACACAAACATACTAATGCACAATGCTTGATTTTATCTCTAACATAAGTTAAGTAATATCTGTAATTGAAACTGGTATTATATCTGCAATAAGCATCACTGTTAGTATTTTTGATTAGTAATCTACCTGCAATGTATCTGCATAACTTAAGATAGCAATAACAATATACTTTACTTTAATGTATAGATTAACAATGACTATGTGGAAGCAAATTTTGAGAAGTGTATGTTTGATAGACTAAGATTTTTTTGTCTAAAACCTGAATCGGACACTTCTGTTGCCATTCTGTTAAGCACAGGTTAAGTTTTCCACAGTATGAATATATATTTGGTTCAATATCAGTTGGTAAATGTGGTAAAATTAATTTATAAACTATTAGTTAATTTTAAACATGAGTTTTGACTAAATGAAAGAGAAATGTAACTCTACAAGTATGATATAGAGCACTTTTTATCTTATACCTTTTCATTAACAAAGAAATAAGCAATATTTCCAAGAAGGGAGCACATTCCTCCGTGTCTCATCAATCAGCAGTACAGCTAAAAATGTGAACATCATCTACCACAATGAGTGGTTCTTTGGCAGTTTTAAGTTTTCTTACTAACATTTTAGTAATTCACCTTCCTTATGTGTAGGGATGCTGCAAAATCTCTTTATCTTTCCCAGTCTGGGATTAAGAGCAACAATAAAGATTAACACAGAATACTGAGATATAAGATACACATAAATTTGATCTCTTCAGGTTTTTACCAACTTATTTATTTTTATTGGAAAATTAACAATATTAACACCTACCTCATATTTTATTATAATCTTGTAATGACACCAAAAATATTATTCATAACTAAAATTTGAAAGTCTAAATATGCTTCACTGAAAGTCTAAATATGCTTCACTGGGGACTGAAGAGTAAAAGTTCAGGAAATAACATCACACTTCATACTGTTTACTGATATGCATGGAACTAGAATATATTTCTCAGAAATTTACATATGTGAACTTTAATAGATAGAGTAAAATATTTCCTATATTCCTATACAGTACAATATTTTGTGTATGTTATTTTCTGGAGTTAAAGTTTTCAGGTTACCAAGTGCTTTTTGTGTGCCTCACAGAGAAGGACCTTTAGGTCAGTTCCAACAGTAGCTGTAGTGTTGTTGGTCACTTTTGTTATTTTGGGGTGTCCACCATCCACAACCCAAATAAGTTACACATGGAGGCATATTCTTAATTATAAACACCTGGCCTTAGCTTGGCTTGTTTCTTCCAGCTTTTCTTCAATTATTCTGTCTACCTTTTGCCTCTGGGCTTTTTCCTTTTCTTACTTCTGTCATCTGACTGTCACTCCTGCTCCAGGGCTGGCATGGTGTCTGGGTTCCCCCCCCCCCCCCCCC
>CABHPH010123242.1:12420-39273 GCA_902168325.1 Peromyscus nudipes
AAAAAAAAAAAAAGATTGTTCTCCACAAACAGACAGCAAGGGCCCTTTACTGAAGATACCTACACAATTCACTTAACACGGACAAGTTGAGCTGGTCTACAATGATGTCCTTCCTGCAAAATACCTCAGGGCTTGGGTGGGACAAAGCTCGTGGGAGTAACTGACCAGTATATGATGTGACTTAAGGACCACTTCACGAGATGGAACCCATGCCTGACCATGCTTGGGTGACCAAGAACCTAAGAGCAGATAGCTCAGGGATCTGGGGTAAAACCAAATACTACTGGACTGAAAAAGCAAAACAAAACAAAAGTAGAGATAAAATGGCTTTTAATGATATTCTGCCATACTCATCAGTGCCTTGTTTAGCTGTCATCAGAGAAGCTTCCTCCTGAAGTAGATGGGAACCAATACAGAGACTCACAGCCAGACTTTAGGCAGAGAGAGACCTTGGAACACTGAGCCCTAAATGGTATGTCTCTATCAAATACCTCCCCTCATAGCTCATGTAACCCAGTGGAAAGGAGGTGAAAAGGGTGTAAGAACCAGAGGGGATGAGGACATCAAGTAATCAAGGCCCTATAAGTCAACATAAGCACAGCTCATGTGAACTCCCAGAGACTGAAGCAGCAAGCATATGAGTCTGCACCATGTCCTCTGCGTATATATCATGGCTTCCAGATTAGCATTTTTACGGCATTCCTGAGTGTGTGAATGAGTGAGTCTCTGTTTTTTGAGCCTTCTCTTGGGCTCTTCTAATTCTGTTGGTTTGTCATTCCCAACTTTGATGTGATAATTTTTTTTTATATTTCAATGTAACTTTTTACTACTCCTTTATTTAAAAGGCACTCTCTACAATTACTGCCCTTAGTAATCAACCATCTGTGTCTCCTGATAAATTGGATAGCAAGAGGGTGTCAAGGTGATGCTGTGGTGATGGAAAAGGACCAGGTGCTCTAAGGTTCACTTATGTGATGCTACTGTTACATTAAGATTCCAACAGTTCGTAGCCTTAACATTCATCGATGGAATTCTGATAAGCTGTTAATCTAACTCTGGCAGAGTTTTTGTTTAATATTATTATATTTTATTTTATATTTTATTATCTCTTAGAAGCCTTTTTTAAAAAATGAAAGACAGAAAATGAGTAGACTCTGATGGGAGGGAAAGTGGGGAGGACATGAGAGGATTAGAGGGAGGGGAAACCATAATCAGGATATATTACATGAGAAAAGAATATATTTTCAATCCAAGGGATAAAAGAAAGGAAGGAAGGAAGAAGGAAAGAAAAAGAAATAAAGAAATAAAAAAGAAAGAAAGGAAGGAAGGAAGGAAGGAAGGAAGGGAGAAAGAAAAAGTGAAAGGGAGAAAGAAAAAGAGAAAGTAGAAAAAGTGGCAAGTTAACCTGATCTATGTAGAACTTTCCAAATTTTCATCTCTGTGTGAAAATAACTATGTATATTAGTGTATGTTAATGGTACAAAGTCAAAGGGTTTATTGACATTTTCATGTGTACATATAAAGTACTAAGATCATATTCACCTCCTCTATTGTTCTTGTATCTCTCTATTTCCCTTCTTACATCCCTAATGGTCTCCCTTTTATTTTCATGCCCTTGTACACCCCACCTGGATTCTACATGTAAGGGAAGACATGTGACACTTAACCGTTGTGGGATTGGGGTTACTTCTCTGAACTTGATCTCCAGTTCCATCCATTTTTCTACAAATGAAAAGCATTTCACCCTTCATCATAACATAATAACACTCTATTGTATAGATATATCACATTTATATCCTTTCTTTCCTTCTCCTCTTTCTTCCTCTTCTTCTTTTTCCTCTTTTCCTTCCTTCTCCCCTTCTTCCTCCTCTGATAGGATCTCTCTATGTACTCCTGGCTGTCCTAGAATGCTATGTAGACCAGGTTGGTACACGTACCTCAGCATCCTCAGTGCAGGGATTAAGGGCTTGTCCCACCATGCCTGGCAAGATATCCATGTTCATTCCATAATTTGCCTATGATGCATAAATATATATGCATTATATATATATATATATATCTCCCTCCACTGTAAGTTGACTCTGATTTTTTTTTGGTGTGCACCAAGTGGGGCATAGCTTGATCAAGTGGATAACTTATTTTTAATTTTTGAGGAATGTCCATACTGCTGTCTTAATGGCTACACTAATGTACATTGCCATCAGAGGGAATTAGGTCTCCTTCTTCCCTTGAAGTCTTTTGTGTAATTGTTTAATGTTTTAGAAACAAGGTGTCAGTCACTCTGTGGCCTAGAACTTATGTAGCCAAGGCTAACCCTGAACTAGTAGCAATCCTCCTGTCTCATCTTCCCAAGGGCAGAACTACTCTGCCTAGATTCCTGCTACTCATTCTTGTTAACATTTATTGCTGCTTGTTTTCTTGATTCTGGCATGCTGACTATGTTGGCATGGAATCTCAATGTGGTTTTAATTTCTATTTTCTTGATGATGCTGGACATTTTTAATGTATTTACTAGACCTTTATACATCTTCATTTGAAAAGTTTCTTCTTTTCAGTTTTTCTGCCTGTTAATTAACTCGGTTATTTGCTCTCTTGGCATTGACTTCTTTGGATTTTTTTCATATTTGTCTTAGAGTTACTATTGCTGTGATGAAATACTATGACCAAAGCAAGGGAAGAAAGGGTTTATTTTGCTCACAGTTCCACATAAGAGTTGACCATCAAATGCAGTGAGGGTAGAAACCCACACAGAGCTTGCTCTTCATGGCTTGCTCAGCCTGTTTTCTTATAGAACATAGGACCACCAGCCCAGGCATGGCACCACCCACCAATGGGCAAGGCCCTTCCCCATTGATCACTAACTAAGAAAATGTCCAGGAGTCCAGTTGAAGAGAGAGAAGAGGAATTCTATGAGCAAGGGGCATCAAGATCATGATAGGGAAATCTACAGAGACAACCAAACCAAACTAGTTGGAACTCATGAAATTCAGACCAACATCTATGAAGACTCCACAGGACTGGACTAGGCCCTTTTCATAGCTAGACAATTGTGCAGCTTGATCTGCTTAAGGACCCCCCTGGCAATAGGATCAGAATCCATCCCTGGTGCTTGAGCAGGCTTTTTGGAGCCCACTACCTGTAGTGGGACACCTTGAACAGCCTTGAGGCAGGGGGAAGGGCTTAGGCCTGCCCCTACTGAACATACCAGGCTCTGGTGACTTCCCACTGGAGGTCTCACCTTCTTGTAGGAGGGAATGGGGGGTGGGTTTGGGAAGGGAGGCTGGAGGGGTAGGAGAAGTGAAGAGGGGGTTCTGTGATTGGTATGTAAAATGAATAAAAAAAATCTTGATTAAAAAAAAAAACAAAGAAGGAAAATGTCCTACAGCCAGATCTTATGGAGGCATTTTCTCAACTGAGGCTCTCTAATCTCTGATAACTCTAACTTGTGTGGAGTTGACATAAAACTAACCAGTAACTAGTACAATAATCTAGAAGTTAATCCCCTGGTGGATACATATCTAGCAAGGAGTTTTCCCCACATTCTGTGGATTATTTCTTCAGTGGGTTGTTTCTCTTGTTGTATGGAAGCTTTTTGAATTGACTTAATCCTATTTCTTGAGAAAAGAGGGTTTTCTAATTTATAAAATAAAACCCCCTCTTTCTACTAAAGAGACAGTTCAGAAGAAAACACAGCATAGTTACACCAGGATTGAGCATGGATTCTTATCTATAATAGCTGTGCTCCTTAAAAAAAAAAATCAATCCTTTTAGTTTGTCTGCCTCATGTATAAAACAGAGGCATTAGCATCTAACTTGGAGCATTTTTATAATGCTCAAATAAATGATGGTATGTGAACAACTGGCAAGTAAGAAACCTAAACATGGCAGTGACTTTAACAATTGGGTTTTAAAGAAATTTCAGGGGAGTACTTCACAAAACTCATAGATGGTCTTCAGAAAGATGGCCACCAGAAGGAAAGACTGTTGTGTTTTTCTTCAAATCTTCTATACCTGTTCTACACCATCAAGGTCCAGGGAAGTGATCAACCAAATGCAGTCTTAAACAGAACTAGTCTGATAGCAACTCAAGTCTAAAGTAAAACAGCGCTCCTTCATTTACACTTAGAAAAAATATGATTACTTTATGGGCTTGAGTCCTCTAGATAGCAGACCTGCTGAGTCTTTCAATTACAAACAGACATATTTGCAAGGGGATTTAAATCTCTAGTAGAAAGAGGGTGATTCAAAGATATAGTGAAAAATAAGTTAAATACGGGTCTTGCTGGCTAATTTGAAGAGCCATGACTCCTCTGCAAAAGTCAAGCTATCAGACATCCCTGATAGGTTGTGTTCATGTGAGGAATGGTGTCTAGTAGAAATACCACCTTTCCCTCTGTTCCTCTCTTCTGGCATAAACAGACTGAATGAAAAGAATAAATGAAGTGTAATTAGAAGATTAATGTGAGTCTGATATGAGAACCCATGTTTGTAACTCCAGTTCCTAGGGCAAAGAGGCAGAAGGATCATGTCTTGGTTAGGGTTTCTATTGCCGTGACAAAATACCATGATCAAAAAGCAAGTTGAGTAGGAAAGGCTTTATTTGGCTTGCACTTCCACATTGCTGTTCACACTGGAGGAAGTCAGGACAGGATCTCAAACAGGGCAGGATCCTGGATGCATGAGCCAATGCAGAGGCCACGGAAGGGAGCTGCCAACTAGCTTGCTTCCTCAGGCTTGCTCAGCCTGCTTTCTTATAGAACCCAGGACTACCAGCCCAGGGATGGCACCACCCACAATGGGCTGGGCTCTCTATTGTTGATCACTAATTGAGAAAATGTCTTACCACTGGATCTCAGAGGTATTTGTAACACAGTCTTGCTAAATGCAAGAGGTATTGCTAAACGGTCTTATTAATAAAGAAACCCGGAGTCAGATATTGGGGTGAAAACTGAAAGATCAGAAAAGCAGAACAAGCTACAGCCAACCTCACCTTGCCAACTCCTCAGCCGATCCTGTTTCCACAAATCCTCAGACTGAAAGCCTCTGAGTCCTCACCCCTAAGGGTCTCAGTTGAACTGCTTAAAAGCCTCTAATTCCTGTCCTCAAGCCTTATATACCTTTCTGCTTCCTGCCATCACTTCCTGGGATTAAAGATGTGTATCCTTCCCAAGTAAGACATGAGATCTCAAGTGCTGGGATTAAAGGTGTGTGACACTATGCCTGGCTCTGTTCCCAGGGTGGCCTTGAACTCACAGAGATCCAGACAGATCTCTGCATCCTGAGTGATAAGATGAAGGGTGTGTGTGTGTGTCACCACTGTCTGGTCTCTGTGTATAATCTAGTGGCTGGCTCTGACCTCTGATCCCCAGATAAGTTTCATTTGTTAGAGCACAAGTGAAACATCACCACAGGTATCTCCTCGACTGAGGCCCCACCTTTCTGATAACTCTAGTTTGTGTCAAGTTGGCACACAAAACCAGCCAGTGCAAGTCAGAAGTTAAAAGCCATCCTCACCTACGTAGTGAGTGTCAGGCCATCCCATCTCAAAAAGCAAAAACAAAACAAAACAAAAAGACTATATAGAGAATACAGAAGAAAGACACTTTAAAATTATTATTTTTTTCTCCTCTGGACCTAAAGAGAATGCTGTATCTTGAAAAATTTTGTTATTTTTTATTTATTAAGTTTAAAGCAGCTTGACCCTCCCATTTCCCTATGTTCTCATCCCCCACTCCTCACCCTCTGCCACCCTGGCCCACACCCAGTCTGCTCATGTAGATCTCATCCACTTCTCCTTCACTGGGTCATCCATGTGTCCCTCCTAGGGTCTTTCCCTGTTAGCTAGCCTCTCTGGAGTTGTGGGTTGCAGTCTGGTCATCCCTTCCCTCACATCTAGTATCCACTTATGAGTGAGTACATACTATGTTTGTCCTTCTGAGTCTGGGTTACCTCAGTCAGGATGATATTTCTAATTCCATCCACTTGCCTGCAAATTTCATGAACTGGAACAGGGACAGAGTGGGAGGGCAGGGAGGGAGATACCATGATAGATGAGGACATCATGGGAATAGGAAGAGGCAGGGTGCTAGGGAGGCTCTCAGGAATCCACAAGGATGACCCTGTAGATGTAATTCTGAATGGTTTTATTAAATAAGAAACACAGAGCCAAATGCAGAGTTAAAAGCCCAAGAGGTCAGAGCAGCAGCCAAGAGCTAAGACCAAGACCACCTTCATACCCCTCTCTGTCTATCCCTGTCATCCTTCCCCTCCGAAAGAGACCTACTTCCTGTGTGTCTGTCTTTTTATTGACTTTCTGTTCTGCCTTCTCATTGATTGTAAACCCAACCACATAACCTCCTCGTCACTGCCTGTCTATACAGACCTCCAGGTCTCTATGGTTGGTACTGACATTAAAGGTGTGTGTCTCCATGCTGGCTGTGTCCTTGAACATGCAGAGATCTGCCTATCATGTGATCAGAATTAAGGGCATGTGTTACCATTGCCAGACTTCTGCTAAATGACTTGCTATTAGCTCTGACCCCCAGGCAACTTTATTTATTAACATACAAATAAAATCACATTTCAGCACAAATGAAATATCACCATATGACCCCACCTTGGACTGCTGACAGTGGTCCAGAGGGCACCTGGACTGGTCTACTCTGGTGAGCAGTCTAGCAAATAACCTAACTGTTACCATAGAGCCTTTGTCCAGTGACTGATGGAGGCAGATGCAGAGATCCATGATCAAGCACCAGGCTGAGCTCCAGGAATCCAATCAATGAGAGAGAGGAGGGATTCTGCAGGTGGGGGACATCAAGATCATGATGGGAAGATGTGCAGAGATGACCGACCACACTAGTGGAAGCCCATGAATAGTAGACTAGTAGCTGTGGAGCCCACATGGGACTGGACTAAGCCCTCTGGATACAGAAGTCGGTTGTTTGGTTTGAACTGTTTGGGGGGCACCCAGGCAGGGGGATCGGGATCTGTCCCTGGTGCATGGGCAGGCTTTTGGGAATCCAGGGCCTGTGGTGTTACGCCTTGTGCAGCCTTGGTGCAGTGGGAAGGACCTTAGACCTGCCTAGGCTCAGTGTACTGGGCTCTGCTGACTCCCCATGGGAGATCTCAATTTGGGGAATGTGATGTAAAGATTATGTCCTTAATTTTGTCACCAGCCTGCAATGGCGTCCCAGCCTAAAAAGCGGGCATGCCCTCTTTGTGCCCTCTCTTTCCTCACTCTCTTCTTCCGTATTCTCTCCCCTCTGCACCGTCTTTCTCTTTCTCTCTCTCTCTCTCTTTCTCCCCCTCTCCCCCTCCCTCTCTCTCCCAATAAAGCTCTAGAAAGGTAACCATGTCTTGTGATTCTTCTGCCACCACAGCATCCAGTGCTGTCTTTCGTCATGGCTGCTGCGGTGGCGGCCAGCCATGACTGCCGCCGCTTCACCAACATGTGGGGTGGCTTGGGGAGAGGGCTAGGGGGTAGGAGGAGGGAGGAGGCGGGATCTGTGGGTGGTATGTAGAGTGAGTAGAAAATTTCTTAATAAAGCAAAATGAAAAAAAAAAGGTTTAAAGCAGGGTGTGGTAGTGCACGCCTTTAATCCCATGACTTGGGAGTCAGAGGCAGGTGTATCTCTGTGAGTTTGAAGCTAGCCTAGTCTACAGAGCTAGTTCCAGGACAGATTTCAAAGCTACACAGAGAAACCCTGTCTCAAAAAACAAAACAAATCAAACAAACAAAAAATTCCTGTTATTTATTCAGTTTGTATTGGGGGCATGTCAAATGCATGTGCCATAGAGAACACATGGTGTAGCTGGAGAGTTTTCTCTCCGAGTCCCACCAAGCCCCAGCAGTCCAACAGCCCACTTATAAAATAAACATACAGAAGCTTATATTATTTAAACTGCTTGGCCATTAGCTCAGGCCTATCATTGTCTAGCTCTTACTCTTATATTCAGCCCATTTCTACTAATCTATACTTTGCCACGTGGCTGGTGGCTTACTGGTACCTTACATCTTCCTTGTCCTGGCAGCAGCTGCAGGCAGTGTCTCTCTCTGCCTTCCTGTTCCCTCAATTCTCCTCTCTGTTAGTCCTGCCTATACTTCCTGTCTGGCTACTGACCAATCAGTGTTTTATTTATACAGAGCGATATCCACAACAACATGGAGGTCAGTGGACAACTTTTGAGGTTTTTTCTTTCCTTCCACCATGTGGTTCCTGTGGGTAGAACTCAAGTTATTGGGTTTCACAGCAGGTTGAGCCATCTTGCCAGCTCCCAAACAGACCCCTCTACCCTTGCCTCATTGAGTGAAGAATCTCTGGCCACTTAAGATCTGATGTGTTCACCCTTATGAAAAATGTGCCTTGTGCCCTTTGAAAACTATGATATAATTTTGTTTTGGTGGTTATATTCAACACAGGGAACTGCATCGTACATCACATTTTCTCCTTTCTTAGCTCCATGGAGCCATTAGTAGGTAAACTGTGTGCGTGTGTTCCTTCTTTGATCAGTTGTTATTCTTTTCCTTTGCCTTGTTTGTATAATTCTGGGTTGTAGAAATTTGATACATTACCACTGAGTGAAATAGAGTGAAGGATGAGGAAAATGAGCTGTGTAGACAAAGGTCTTAAGATGAAGATGATTTTGAGTGCATGTGAGTGTCTTCTGCAGTTGGCAGTTGTTTAAATGTGATTCCCTGTGCCTAGGTAGAGTCCCCTCCCACCTTACTGCTGAAGATTGCTCTCATGTATGTGGCTCAGATGAATGCACTGTCTCTGGCTGGTCACTTATGAGGCCACCAGCCCTGAACAATCTCTTTGGTTTTCATCAGCCTTCCTGGCGCCTCTCTCAATAAACTCTATTCAATTGGCTGCTGCTTAGCCAGCTTGCTCTGGCACTTGGCTCTGTCATCAGTGGGCATGCAGTGACTTCTAAATAGGTTCCACTTAGCTGAATGAATAACTCCCTCCTCTTCAGATTTCTCAGGCATATCGAACTGGTCATTTACAAGTCACTCAAGTATCCCCCACATTCATAATGTGACTTTTTGATATGTTGGTTTGAAACTCTGATGGAAGATTAATGTAGGACTCAAAACCTACATCGAGGACAATTCTCTAATGTGCATCTTAAATAATTTAATTTGGGAATCAAGCTAATACTTGACAAATCAGTATGTCACCTCTTTTGTTAGTATTGTTTAGATAGACAAGCATCTTATTTTTAAATGCCTGAGCAGCATCCATCAAACTCATCCTGCTTATCTTCCCTTTTTTCATTCTCCTTATTTGATCACTTAATGTTCTAAACTGTGCAGGATTCTGGAGCTACCAAAATTCAGCAGGCATGGGCAACAATAAATGTACCCTTATAACCAGAGTGTGACAAAAAGTCATTCTCTAAAAAGTCAATGTGGGTCCCCTTGGGAGTCAGACTGATCTTGGGTTTTCTCAGAGACCTTGTTGAAAGGACAAAGAGAATGTTAGTTCTGTGTCCTTGCCCAGGGGCAGACTTGGCGAGGTCTGGTCTGGGACCAGAGCAGGGCCTGAGCCTCTGAGGAGTTAAAGTTTGCTCCTGGGAACCCAGCTTTCTCCCTTGAAGGTCTGTGGTTATCAGTTCCAAGTATCTGAGGTATCCTGTATTCTCTTTGCCAGCACAGTCTTGTGGTGATATATTGTGTGCCCTAATATACTTTGCCTGAAGATCAGAGAACAGAACAAGCCACTAGATTAAACACAGAGGCCTGGCAGTGGTGGCATACACCTTTAATCCCAGCATTCGGGAGGCAGAGATCTGTCTGGATCTCTGTGAGTTCAAAGCCACCCGGAACAATATGAGATTGATTCAGTCTAGGAGAGAAAACAGAGTCAGGCAGTGGCAGCACACACTTTTCCTCCCAGTACTGGGATGCACACATGCCTTTAATACCAGGAAATGATGACTGGGCAGAGAAAGGTATATAAGGCAAGTGTGAGGAGACAGGAACTAAAACCTTTTCGTCTGAGGAAGCTCATTTGGCTAGAGGCCTAACAGCTGAGGAGGTGGTGAGTAAGAGGTTGTAGCTGTGCCTTACTCCTTTGTCTCTCTAAGATCTTTCAGCATTTACCCCACTATCAGGCTCCAGGTATTTTTTATTAAAAGACCGTTTTAAGATTCGTGTGTACACTGTCTGACTTAGCTCTCCGCTGACACTGGCCCTGAAACTGGTGTATAAGATGCTATACAAATTAGTAAACTTGCTTGGCATAGTTATGAGCTACCTGTTTCCTTTGTTTCTAATTCCCAGTCTTCCTAGGACACCTAGCAGTTCAGGACACTTATTTCTATGGGATCAGGTCAGGGTCCTATGGAAATACTAGGGAAGGTGTATGTAACTCTGATTTGTAGAATACATGGAGGCTTTTCCAATAGAAGCTTTCTATAAACTAAGATATGAAAACCAATAGAAGTTGATAATGCTGAAGACTTTTCTAAGGGAGAAGTATTGGGCTCAGTGAGGGGTATTTGAGGAAGAATGCAACTTATTCTAGACACTAAAGAATCTGCTTTGGGTAAAACATTTACTAAGAGTGTTGAGGCTGGAGGGTCTAATGAGATTAGAAGAGAGATTTAAACAAACCATAAATGTCTTGTAGAAACTAAACATTCCCACTTTTAAGAAGTGAATACTCATAATCCATGTACCATCTGAGGAAGATTTGTCTATATTAACTCTCAGAGGCACTGTCATCTTCAGAATGATTAGAATTAGAGGGGCTATTTTGTGTGGGGTGGTCTTCTTAAGCATATCTATCACCTACCTTTTCATCTATCCATTCATTTGACAATCATATATTGAATGCCAACTCCTAGCCAAGTCCTATGCAAGACCCTATGGACTCACTTGTTAAAGAGACATGTTCTGTACATCAGTTCTTGTGGGGAGAGACGGAGAAGGAAATCAATGGTTATAATTTAAATTCTACTTTTAAAAAGAGTCTGTTATTCTAAATTCTGTAGTAGATGCTTTCCACGGGAAGACAGAGGAGCAAAATGCAGAACATAGAAGAATAAGATAAAACCTATTTGCAGGAATACGGAAGAAAATTACTTCAGAGATAAGGTAATGTGTTGGAGGCAGAGGTGGGGGGTGAGGTGATAAGCAAATGGGTGACAGGCTAAGAGAAATACTGTGGACAGAGGGCACAGCTATGAAGAGACAGCGAGCACATGAAGACAGTATGCAATACTGTGTAAAGTATATGATGCTTATATTGTCCAAAGACAGAACGGCCTTATGTGTGAGTTATATGGCTAGAAAGGTAAGCAAGGGTGATTGATTAGGAAACCCCCTGTTCTTCACCAATAAATACAGATATTCTTCGTTAAATTCTGTGAAGTTGGTAGACTCTGAGCTTATGGGAAGCATCTTCCTGGATACAACCTGTACTTAGTTACAGGTACTTGTAGGGAACATTGCCTTGTGGAAGGTTGGCCGTGATGCTAGGAGCACAGCACACTCAACACTTCTCAAGAGTAACTCCCTGGGGTTGCTATGTAAAGGGACGTAGTGGGAGGACAGAACATGTTCACCACCTAGAGATGCAGCTCACTGAACGTCAACTGACACTGAAGAGAGTGGGGCGTGAAGACAAGGCAAAGCCAGAGACCAGAAAAAATGATACTGAATTTCTCACAGTGGTTCTTCCAAGAGTTAATGTAGGAAGGGTTGGCTCTGAGTTGTAAACTCTAGGATATGCTCTCCAGATTAGTGATCTCCAAACATTCTCTTGGCTCATGGCTGCTGCAACAGAGGCTTTACTTTGGGGAGGTGTTTTTTTTAAAAAATTTTCTTAATTTCACGTTTTCTTGGATACCAGAAGAAAATCAAATGCTTTTAAGGGGAAAACCCTGGTGGATCTGATTCTACCTTTTAATTTTATGTACTTTAGTGTATAATTATATGAACACATATATGTATATATATATTTGTTTAGATATGTATATATGAATTATGTATATACATATGCTTATATTTTCATAGGAATATTGGTAGATACTATGGAGGCAGATAGATAGTTAGATTTGTATAATGTTTTAAAAGAGGAAGATTACCTTTATATCTTTTCTAATCTATATAGGAAATGTTGTTTGGTGGAGATTCACTTATGTATCATATTGGTTTATTTTATCTTAACTTTCTATTTTATGATTCCCCCTTTTAAATGTCTATACACAAATTCCTGAGAATGCCTGCAGTATGTTAAATTCTAGAGATTTGGATATACATTTTCCATTAAAGGCAGGTTTATCCTATTATTAAATGAAATAGATATAATACTTTAATGGTGAGGTGAGAAACAGAGTTCTTAACATCTTGCAATCTCCCTCTTCTTGTGTCAGTTTCCTAATCTAGATTTTCTCAGTTTTATTTTTTTTTGTGTGCCTTTCCTTTCACAACATCTCAAGTAAGCCTCCACATTGGGAAGTGATAAAGTGAAGCTGGATGGATGTCTGACAAGCCTTTTCATGATGGCTGCTGTTCCTGAAAGCTTTTGTCTTCTCCATAGAGTGGGCCAAACTCACTTGGAAGTGACGAAAAGTATCTAGCTAAAGCATGGAATTGATTTTAGAGGCTCTGTCATTTTCTTAAAATATGTCAAAGCCACCATGGTTCATGTTGACAGGATCCGACAGTAACTTTTATGTAGCCTGATAGAATTTCTCCATGGTTTATCTCTATTCAATCTTATATTTCCATTTCAACTCTGTTTTGCTCACAGAATTCTTTGCTCTTGTACCAGAAGACTAAGTGCTACATACTTACCTAGTGGTGATCTTTGACTTTGTGATTAAATGAAACTCCACACTACTCTGAGAAATCGTTTAAATGATATATGTTAAGAACTTAGTACAGACTAAGTCCCCCTTTGAATCCATGCCCCTAAGAATGCTTAGCTGGAGACAGACTGACTGGGCTGTGGAAGTGTGATCAAAGGATGGATCTATTGTGGGCAGAGAGACACACAGAGCAGTGATAACCATGAAGAGTAGGAGAGTATGGTGGATTGAGCAGGATTGTCTCAAACTGACATTCCCCCACCCCTTCCCGGAATCTCCAGGACAGATGTGTACACTTTCTGACAAGAACGAGGGGCATCGACTGGGGTTGAGAGGAACAGAAACAAAAACCAAACACTAGATGATATCATGCTGGTAAGAGGCCCTCTATTGACAAAGGCAAGCAAAGGCATAAGGGTGGGTCTCCCAAATTTCAGAACCTTGATCACAGAAAGCCCCAAACAGAACTTAAACTCCCCAGTGCACCACGGCCAAAAGTGCAGGTAGCAGCAGGGGGAGGTCAGACTGAGGAACTGATGCAAAACATAGGTCTCACATAACCTCCTCTCAGCTGGAAGGACATCTGACTTAACTGGTTTGAACTGATGAAGCCAGCAGCCCTCTCTCCATTTGCAGAGCCCGCTACAAAAAGCCATCCAGGTGGAGTGAGAAACCACATTTCTCTCCAGTAGGAAGAAGACTGGCTGATGCTATGCTGTCCTCTACTCCATTTTCTCCATTTTAGATATTATATAAATAAAATATATTTAATATATTTAGATATATTTTAGATAGAAATCTTCCTATCTACCTACCTCCTTATTATTTACCTCTTTACAAATGCAAACATAAACACGGGTGATATTAGAGTATTTTTTCATTTTTAAATAAATAAAATAAATATTCATTCATTTTTCAGTTTTAAATAAGCATTCTTCTTCTTAAAAAAAGCACTTTGTGCTTTAGTTACTTGGTTTTAGCTTGTTTCTCATTTCCATGGGCTATTTTGATTATCCAATTTTTTTTCTGCACATAGTCTATAGTATTTTCCTAATTGATCTTCATACTTCCAGCTGAAGTACTTTTCTTATTCTTCATCCTTTCTTCCCTTTTTACTCCCTTTCTTGTTACCTCCTCCTTTTTATTAATTGCCTGTGAATACCATTAGCTGTAAAATACAATAAACCCTGCCTTTCTCCTCCTCAGTACCTCTGTGCTGCTGTCTCCTAATCTTATCAATACAAGCGAATCACACGGGTCTCTTCACTGCGAGTTAGTACTTGGGTTGGTGCCAAGTCATTGTGCTTGTTGCCATGGTTGCCCATCCTCTAAAATAGCAATGGTGGGCACAGCATCAATGAAGAATACCCACTAGGAAGAGATGGTAACAAAACAAAGGAAAAAAGAGAAAAATATAAAAAGTAAAAATTGGAAGATAGGTCAGTTCCAAAAGATGGATCAGCCACACCGAAGAAACACCCAAGATAAAAGAAAACAGACCACTATGACACTTTTCCATGCTTGTAGCGCCTCGATACCAGAAGCCAAAGATAATGAGATAGTGCAAATCTCAGGAAAAGATTTCAGAATCTTACTCAGACAAGGGATCAATAACCACATGGGGCATCGAAATAAACAGAAGAGAGAACCAAGGGAATCAATTTAGGAACTGCATAGAATAGTTATCAAAGTAGGTGAAACAGTCATCAATTTGGAGAAGAAATAAAATATATGATATAAAAATTAAAGAAGGAAATTGAGACTCTGAAATTGAACCAGACAGATATGCTAGAAATGAAAACATTGACAGGCCAACCTGATGCTATGTGGCTTAGATGGGCAAAAGACACCCACATGGGGAGCCTGGGTCCTCATAGTCAGGCTGCCTAAAGTATCCACAGGCCCACCTTGTGGTACTAGGTGGGTGGGTGTCATTATTATGAGCAAGTACGTGATGGAGAAATGGGAGACAAAGAGAGAGAATGGTTCCTGTGCTGTGGAAAGAGGCAGATCTGAAGAATCGAGGATGGTGAGGAATGGGCTGATATTAGCAGCCTGCTTATCGCCCAGGTGACCTGAGGGCATCTGGGCCTGGGTTGCTGCCTAGGGCCATGTCAGGGTCCATAGTCCTACAATAGCTAGGGTCTGTGTTGATGTCCATGACTCATGTTGCTACCAAGGCCATGGGGGTAACCATGGTCTGGTCTGTCACCTGTGGCCATTTTGGTGTCCAAGGGCCATGCCACCAGGGTCATGTTGATCTGAGTGGCCTGTGCTGCCACAGGGGAACATGATGACATCGGAGCCCAAGCTGCTGCTGGGGGGCATGTCCAGGTCCTTGTAGCAGACAGGGTCTGCATTGATGTCTATGACTTCAGTGACCACTGAAGGCCATATAGATGACTGGGGTCTGGTCAGACACCTGAGTCCATGTCGGTATCTGAGGGTCATGCTGCTGTAGGGCCATGCTAACCTGGATGGCCTGTGTTGTCATCCAGGGCCATGGTGACAACCGAGCCCAGACTGCTATGTAGGACTATGTCTGGGTCTGTGGCCCTGCTGCAGCCAGGGGCTGGGTTGATGTCTGTGGCTTCTGATACTATCTAAGGCAATGCTAATGCCAGGGGTCTGGGCCACCACCTGGGTCCCTGTTGGTGTTCTAGGGCCATGCTGCCATGGAGGCCATGTCAATCTGAGTGGCCTGGGCTGCTACCTGGGGCCATGGTGACATCCAAGCCTAGGTTGCTATTGAGAACCATTTCTGGGTTCATGGTCCTACCACAGCCAGGTTCTGTCTGTGACCCATGGTAATACCAAAGGCTGTGCCACACTTATTCTCTGGGGTCTGGACAGCCATCTGAGATCTGTTGGTGTCTGAGGGCCTTGCTGTTGCTGGGGCCATACTGATGGGGGGAGAGGGGTGTGTTGCCACTGGGTCCATGGTGGTGTCCAGACCCAAGCTGCTGCTGAGGGCATGTCTGGGTCCCTGTTTCTGCTGCATCTGGGGTCTGTGATGATGTCTATGGCCCAGTTACCACAGGTGGTAATGGGAACCATGCATATTGAAATCTGAGGGCCGGAGTGCTGAGCTAGTCCCACCCCTCTCTGACCCTGGGATAGCCATCCCTGCCCCCATCTGGACACTGCAGCAAGAGAACTGCCCTGCCCCCATGGGACAGGAGGCCTCTGCCCTTGGGAGAGATGGCACCACCCCTCACTAAGAAAGAGGTGGGGGGGAGCTGGCTCTGCCTCTTGCCTGAGGGGCGGTCCTAGTGGCCTGGACCAGCCAGCTCTGCTACTACCCAGTGCCACATCTTGGGTCTTGCGTTGGCCCATCCTAAGATGACACTAGCTATGACCTTCTGGAGTGTGTGAAGGGACTGGTCCTGCAGAATGATAACAGCAGGATATCTGAGGGGAATTTTGGTGAGGGTCCAGTGATGATGGTGTGCCAGAGGCCTTGCACCAGACCTATGACTCATTGCAATGAACACTTTGCATGTGGGGCTGATTGGACAAAAGTATATACTGCATGGTACCCTGCAGCTTCCAGTGCCACTAGGGTGAATGAAAAGGCGTTGGAAAGGTGGAAGAGTGAGGTGGGTTTTTTTTGTTAGTGTTTTTTTTTTTAATTGATTGGGGTGACATGCTGTAGGGGTAAGGGGAGAATATGGAGGGACTAGGAGGTAATAGGGTTTGGGATTCACGATGTGAAATTCTCAAAGAATCAATAAGTAATAACATTAAAAAAGAATCGAGTCAAGCTATACAACTGTCTTGCCTTGCAGAGAGCCTAGTCTACTCCCATGCAGGCTCCATAGACATTGATCCAACTTTCATGAGTTCCCACTAGTTTGGTTTGGTCATCTCTGTAGATTTCCCCATCAAGATCCTGATGCACGACTCCTGGAGCTCTGCCTGGTGTTTGGCTGTGGATCTCTGTATCTGCTTCCATCAGTCATTGGAGGGAAGCTCTGTGATAACAGTTAGGGTATTCACCAGTCTGATTACTGCGGTAAGCCAGTTCAGTTCAGGCACCCTCTCCACTATTTCTAGTAGTCCAAGCTGGGGTCATCCTTGGGGATTCCTGGCAACTTCCCTAGCACCAGGTTTCTCTCTATCCCCATGATATCTCTCTTTATCATGGTATCTCTTTCATTACTTTCCCACTCCATCCCTGTTCCTGCTCAACCATCCCATTCCCTTATGTTCTCACCCCCTATGCCCTACCCTCCATTGCCCATCCTTCATCCCCAGTTTACTCAGGGAGATCTCATCTATTTCCCCTTCCCAGGGCGATACACATGTCCCTCTTTGGGTCTTCCTTGTTAGCTAGCTTCTCTGTAGCTGTGGGTTGTAGTCTGATTATCCTTTGCTTTACATCTAGTATTCACTTATAAGTGAGTACATACCATGTTTGTCCTTCTGAGTCTGGCTTACCTCACTCAGGGTGATATTTTCTAGTTCCATTCATTTACCTGCAAATTTCATGATGTTGCTGTTTTTCTCTGCTGAGTAGTATTCCATTGTGTATATGTACCACATTTTCTTAATCCATTCTTCAGTTGAGGGGCATCTAGGTTGTTTCCAGGTTCTAGCTATTACAAATAATGCTGCATGAACATAGTTGAGCATGTGTCCCTGTAGTATAATTGTAGCTTGATCTGCTTGGGAAGGCCCTTGGCGGTAGGATCAGAATCTATCCCCGGTACATGAGTGGGCTTTTTGGAGCCCACAACCTATAATGGGACACCTCAGGGGGAAGGGCTTGGATTTACCTCTACTGGATGTGCCTCCCCATGGGAGACCTTGCCTTCTTGTGGGGGGGAGTGGGGGGAATAGGAGGAGGGTTGAGGGGGTTCTCTGATTGGTGTGTAAAATGAATGAAAAATGTTCTTAATAAAAAATAAATAGCAAAAAAAAAAGAAATGAGTCAAGGAGTTGGATTTAAAACACAGTGGAATGCATCATCGATAGGTAAGATTAAGGAGAAAAAAGTATTTCAATGGTGGAGGACATGATAGGGGCAATAATACATCCAGGCATGCATAAAAATGACTATGACCAAAACTTTCAAGAACTCTGAGCTATAGTCAAGTGTAGCATGAGTCTTAGAAGGTCTTATTAATAAAATCAAACCCGGAGCCAGGTATTGGGGTGAACACTGGAAGGTCAGAGAAACAGAATAAGCCACAGCTATCTCACCTCACCGGATCCTCAGCTGGTCTTGTTTCCTCAGACTGGATGCCCCGAGCCCTCATCCAGAATGGGTCTCAGCTGAACTGCTGCTAGAAGCCTGAAAGCTTAACCAGCCACATGCTTCTCCAGGCCAAAGGCCTGCTCAGGCCAAATGCTTCTAGTTTCTGGTCCTCACGGCTTATATATTTTTCTGCTTTCTACCACCACTCCCTGGGATTAAAGGCTGACTTTCTGGGATTAAAGGCTGTGTCTCATGGTGCCTGGCCTTTCTAACGTGGCCTTGAACTCACAGAGATCTAGAGGGATTTCTGTCTCTGGAATGCTAGGATTAAAGGCGTATGCTACCACTGCCTATCCTCATGTTTAATATTGTGGCTGTCCTGTTCTCTGACCCCAGATAAGTTTATTAGCATACACAATATTTTGGGGAACACAATCCCACCACAGTCAAGAGACAAGAGGTAATATTTGAGAGGATAAAAAGAAGGATTAGATAAAGTCCAAAATCACAGATGATTCTTTCAAAGAAATTATAGGATAAAACTTACCAACCCCCCAAAAAGAGGCATCTAATAACATGAGACATTTAGTATTTGAGAAAATAACCTTTTGAAATCATATCTCAGTAAAGGTAACAAAACAGCAAAGCAAAGAAACAATATTAAAAGCTGTAAGAAGAAATAATCAATTTGTCTGCAAAGGCAAACACATCAGAATAATAGCACATGTCTCAGCAGCATTATTAAATATCAGAAAAGCAAGGGTAGATCTATCTCAAGCCCTGAAAGGAAATGACTCGAAACCAAGAGTGCTATATTCAGCTGAGTTATCTTTCAAAATTGATGGAGAAATAAGAATACTCCAAGAAAAAAATCAACTCATAACGATCAAGCCAACACTACAGAAAACACATAAAGGAGTGCTGTACACAGAGGAAGAAGAAAGACAATCACTTTCATGATAGAACAGGGGAAATGCATTTCATGAGAGAGAGAGATAAAGAAAGGATATGTAGGATGGAATCAATCATACTTAATGCAATAAATCAATCAGCAAAAACAACTAACATGAAAGGAAGAAAACAATAATAACAATCTAACAAATCAGACCAACAGCCTTAAAACCATAGCAATCAGCAAACAACTCCCAGTTGTAATCTTAAGTACAGATGGCTTCAACTCATGGTTCAAAAGATGCAGACTAGCTGGATGTTTTCAAAAACAAATCTGACACTTTGTCTCCAAAAATATAAAATAAAAAATAAAAAAACTTCACTGATATAGACATTCACAAGCTGATAGTTCAAGTCAAAAGCTAACCTATTGAGGGTGGTGGTGTCGCACGCCTTTAATCCCAGCATTTAGGAGGCAGAGGCAGGTGGATCTCTGGGAGTTCGAGGCCAGCCTGGTCTCCAGAGCGGGATTTAGGACAAGCTCCAAAACTACACAGAGAAACCCTGTCTCTAAAAACCAAAAAAAAAAAAAAGTTAACCTATTGAATAAGTGGAACTGAAAGTCAAGCCTGGTATAGCTATTCTGATAGCTAATATCTGATAAAGTAGACTGAAAGTAGAAACTAACCAGAAGAGATAAAGAAGTCCATTGCATATTCATGAAGGGAATTATTCATCAAGAATAAATAACAACTAGTCATATATACTAAAGTTTGGTGTTTCCGATTTCATAAAATAAATGCTAAATGCATAAATGTTGACAGATTGTGATACAGCAATAGTAGGTAGATTTAATAACTCACCTTTATCTTGAAATAAGTCTTCCAAACCAAAAATCAACAAAGAAACTGCAGTTATAAATGACAACATAGATTAATTGGATTTAATAGGTATCTACCAAAACATTCCATCCAATAGATATGGTATATCCTCTCCTCTAAGCAGCTCAAAGAATTTTTTTTATAAAATCAATCACATTCACAGGAAAAAAGATAGCCTTTTCAACAAATGGTGCTGGGAAAGACATATCTACATGCAGAAGAAAAAATAGATTTTCATTCCTCACTCTGAGCAAAAATCAATTAGAATGGATCAAATACCTTAATCTAAGAACATCTCTCCTTTGTCTGTCCTTTTCTCCTCCACCCAATCTTCATATTTGTCAAAAATAGGTGTGATTCTTCAACTTTCCTCAGAAAAGAATGTGATCAGATTTAGCAAACTATAAAGCTCACCTGCAATTAGTAATTATTTTTCAAATTTCCTAAAGTCAGCCAAGTCTTCATAACATTTATAATTAAATTAGAGGGATCAAACAGACAACTTCTATATATATATTAAGGTTTCAAGAGTAGAAAAATTGCTTTGTGGCTACAAACAAGAAGGGATCTAATTTCAGGTTCTGTTACAAAACTGGTGTGAGATGGTTTGTTATATCCTAATGCTAAAAGAGTGGCAGACTTTATGCTGTTCTTTTAGATTTAATTGTACAAATCTTCTGAATTATTTGTAGTTGCTATTCTTCAGATCCAACAACGCTGGCAGTAATAAGCCATGTGCAAACATCATAGAAAGCCTGAATAAATCCATGCACCAGAATTAGAATGAACTGAGATCATTTTCTCCATTCTATGATTTAAAAGGAGAACTTCACAGATCTCATTCATTAATCATTAATTGCATGGTGATTAATGATACTATTGTAACATAGACTATCTGAGACTGGGTACATTGTGAAGGAAAGGAGTTTATTTCATTTACTCTTCTTTTTTTTAAATTTAATTTTACATATCAGCCATGGATTCCCCTGTCCTCCCTCCTCCCGCCCCTCCCATTCTCCCCCCAATACACCCCCCATTCCCATCTCCTCCAAGGCAAGGTCTCCCCTGGGGAGTCAGCCCAGCCTGGTAGATTCAGTCCAAGCAGGTCCAGTCCCCACTTCCCTTCACCCAGGCTGAGCAAAGTGTCTCTGCATAGGCCCCAGGCTCCAAAAAGCCAGCTCATGCACTAAGGACAGGTTTTGGTCCCACTGCCTGGGGGCCTCCTAAACAGTTCAAGCTAATCGACTGTCTCACTTATCCAGAGGGCCTGATCCAGTTCCATGGGGGCTCCTCAGCTATTGGTTCACAGTTCATGTGTTTCCACTAGTTTGGCTATTTGTCCCTGTGCTTTTTCCAATCATGGTCTCAACATCTCTCACTCATACAATCCCTCTTCTCTCTCTCCAGTTAGACTCCTGGAGCTCCACCTGGGGCCTAGCCATGGATCTCTGTATCCGCTTTGATCAGTCACTGGATGAGAGTTCTATCAGGACAGTTAGGGTGTTTGGCCATCTGATCACCTGAGTAGGTCAGTTCAGGCTTTCTTTCAACCATTGCCAGTAATCTATTGTGGAGGTATCTTTGTGGATTTCTGGGGACCTCTCTAGCACTTTGCTTTTTCCTATTCCCAAGGGGTCTTCATTTTTCTTGGTCTCTCTTTCCTTGTTCTCCCTCTCTGTTCTTGATCCAGCTGGGATCTCCCACTCCCCTAATCTCTCTTTCTCTCGATCCTTGCCCTTCATTACTTCCCCCCCCCCCCGCAGTACGTCCAGTTTGCTCATGTAGATCTCATCCATTTCTCTGTTGTTGGGCGAACCCTATGTCTTTCTTAGGGTCCTCTTTTCTAGGTAGCCTCCCTGGAGTTGTGAGTAGCAGTCTAGTCATCCTTTGTTTTACATCTAGTATCCACCTATGAGTGAGTACATACCATGTTTGTCTTTCTGAATCTGGGTTACCTCACTCAGGATGATATTTTCTAGATCTATCCATTTGCCTACAAATCTCATGATGCCATTGTTTTTCTCTGCTGAGTAGTACTCCATTGTGTATATGTACCACATTTTCTTTATCTGTTCTTCAGTTGAAGGGCATCTAGGTTGTTTCCAGGTTCTGGCTATTACAAACAATGCTGCTATGAACATAGCTGGGCATGTGCCCTTGTGGTATGATTGAGCATTTCTTGGGTATATGCCCAAAAGTGGTATAGCTGGGTTTTGAGGGAGATTGATTCCTAATTTTCTAAAAAAGCGCCATATTGATTTCCAAAGTGGCTGTACAAGTTTGCATTCCCACCAACAGTGGAGGAGTGTTCCCCTTGCTCCACATCCTCTCCAGCATAAGCTGTCTTCAGTGTTTTTCATCTTAGCCATTCTGACAGGTGTAAGGTGGTATTTCAGAGTCGTTTGATTTGCATTTCCCTGATGATTAAGGATGTTGAGCAATTCCTTAAATGTCTTTCTGTCATTTGAGCTTTCTCTGTTGAGAATTCTCTGTTTAGATCTATAGCCCATTTCTTAATTGGACTGTTGGGCATTTTGATGTCTAATTTCTTGAATTCTTTATATATTCTGGATATCAGCACTCTGACAGATGTGGGGTTGGTGAAGATCTTTTCCCATTCTGTAGGCTGTTCCTTTGGCTTGTTGACCATGTCCTTTGCCCTACAAAAGCTTCTCAGTTTCAAGAGGTCCCATTGATTAATTGTTTCTCTCAGTGTCTGTGCTACTGGTGTTATATTTAGCAAGTGATCTCCTATGCCAATGCATTCAAGACTACTTCCTACTTTCTCTTCTATCAGGTTCAGAGTACTGGATTTATGTTGAGGTCTTTGATCCACTTGGACTTAAGTTTTGTGCAGATATGGATCTATTTCCAATCTTCTACATGTTGATATCCAGTTATGACCGCATCATTTTTTGAAGATGCTTTCTTTTTTCCATTGTACAGTTTTGGCTTCTTTGTCAAAAATTATATGTTCATAGATGTACACATTAATGTCAGGGTCTTCAATTCGATTCCATTGTTGCACATGTTGGTTTTTATGCCAGTACCAAGCTGTTTTTATTACTGGAGCTCTATAGGATAGCTTGAAGTCGGGGATCATTATGCCTCCAGAGATTGTTTCATTGTACAGGATTCTTTTGGCTATCCTGGGTTTTTTGTTTTTCCATATGAAGTTGAATATTGTTCTTTCCAGGTCTGTGAAGAATTGTGTTGGTATTTTGATGGTGATTGCATTGAATCTGTAGATTGCTTTTGGTAAGATTGCCATTTTTACTATGTTAATCCTGCCTATTCATGAGCATGGGAGATCTTTCCATTATCTGGCATCTTCTTCAATTTCTTTTTTCAGGGACTTAAAGTTCTTGTCATACAGGTCCTTCACTTGCTTAGTTAGAGTTACCCCAAGGTATTTTATATCATTTGTGGCTATTGTAAAGGGTGATGTATCTCTGATTTCCTTCTCAGCCTGTTTGTCAATTGTATATAGGAGGGCTACTGATTTTTTTTTTGAGTTAATCTTGTATCCTGCTATGTTGCTGATGGTGTTTATAAGCTGTATGAGCTCCTTGGTTGAAATTTTGGGGTCACTTATGTATACTATCATGTCATCTGCAAATAGGGAAAACTTGACTTCTTCCTTTCAAATTTTTTTAGATTTATTTATTTATTTATGTGTGTGAGTTTTCTGTCTTCCTGTACATCTTCATGACAGAAGAGGGCATCAGATTCCATTGTAAATTGTTCTGAGCCACCACATGGATGCTGGGAATTGAACTCAGGACCTCTGGAGCAACCAGTGCTCTTAACCACTGAGCCATCTCTCCAGCCCTTCCTTTCCAATTTGTATCCCCTTGATCTCCATATGTTGTGTTATTTCTCTGGCTAGAACTTCAAGTACTATATTGAATAAGTATGGGGAGAGCAGACAGCTTTGCCTTGTTCCTGATTTTAGTGGAATTGCTTTGAGTTTCTCTCCACTTACTTTGATGTTGGCTGTTGGCTTGCTGTAAATTGCCTTTATTATGTTTAGGTATGTTCCCTGTATTCCTCACCTCTCCAAGACCTTTATCATGAAGGGGTGTTGGATTTTGTGAAATGCCTTTTCAGCATCTAGTGAGATGATCATGTGGTTTTTTTCTTTGAGTTTGTTTATATGGTATATTACATTGACAGACTTTCATATGTTGAACCATCCTTGCATCCCTGGGATGAAGCCTACTTGATCATGGTGGATAATTGTTTTGATGTGTTCTTGGAGTCTGTTTGCCAGACAGGAGCTCTCTGGGCCAGATGGGAGCTCTGGGCTTGATGGGAGCTGGGGGCTGGTCTCTGAGTCTCAGGAAGTGGAGGGGGGGTCTTGGGCTGATGGGTATGGGGTCAGGGCATGTAGATTGCAGGGTCTGTTAAGGGGTCTTGGAGAAGGGGAACCTTCCCACGAGAGCCCTGCCCGCTGACCAGCAACTGGGGCCGAGTTGGGTGGGCTCATTTACTCTTCTAAGGACTAGAAGTCCAAAATTAAGTGTTCATATTTGGCAAAGATCTTATGCAGGACAGTGGAAGGACCAATGGTCAGAGGGAAGAGGAGTAAAAGTGGAGAGGCAGACTTAGGGTATGACAATGCATTCTTAGGAAAATGTCTCCTTCCTAGAAGAGTGTTGGCATCTATTTACCATTTAAACCTTCATGTCTCAATATCAACAGAGCAATTGTGCTTAACGTAGCTTTCCAGGAGCACAAAGCATATTGAAACCACAGCAGTTACTATCAAATATCTGACCAGGTATCAAGTGCTGAACATGAAGATTTGCCTAATATGGTCCCTCTCACAGGAACAGACTTGAAAATGCATGTACTATTTGGTGATGGACAGGCCCCACTGAGTGAACTGTTTTGCTCAAGGTATAAGAGTTCATCCATTGGAGGTCAGATTTCATAGCAAATTCTCCTCACCCTAATATTTTCTTTATGAAGAAATTTTTTATTCATTTTACATATCAACCATAGACCCCCCTTTCATACCTCCTCCTGATCCCTCCCCCAGCCTTCTCCTCCCCAACCCACTCCCATTCCTTCCTCTGAAAAGGTAAGGCCTCCCATGGGGAGTAAGCAAAGCCTGGTACATTCAGTTTTGGCAGGTCCAAGCCCCCCCATCCCCACATCAAGGCTGTGAAAGATGTCCTACCATAGGTAATGTGCTTCTAAAAGCCAGCTGAGGCACCAGAAATAGATCTTGATCATACTGCCAGAGGCCCCTTAAACAGACCAAGCTACACAACTGTCTCACTTATGCAGAGGGCCTAGTCCAGTCCCATAGAGGCTCTACAGCTGTTCTTCTAAAGTTCATGAGTTCCCACTAGTTTGGTTTGGTTGTCTCTGTAGGTTTCTCCATGATGATCTTGATACCCTTGCTCATAGAGTCCCTCTTCTCTCTCTTTGACTAGACTCCTAGAGCTCACCCTGGTGATTGGCTGTGGATCTCTGCCACATATGGTTTCATCAGTTAGTGGATGAAAGCTCTGTGATGACAGTTAGGGTATTCACCAATCTGATTACTGGGATAGGCCAGCTCAGACACCCTCTCCACTATTGCTAGTAGTCTAAGCTGGGGTTATCCTTGTGGATTCCTGGAAACTTTCCTAGCATTCAATTTCTCCCTATCCCCATGTTGTCTCCCTCTATCAAGATATTTCTTTCATTGCTCTCCCACTCTATTCCTGTTCCAGCTCAAATATCCCATTCCCTTATGTTCTCATTCCCCATACCCTACCCTCTATTGCCTCCCCTCATCCCCAGTTTATTCATGGAGATCTCATCTATTTCCCCTTCCCAGGGTGATCCATGCATCCCTCTCAGGGTCCTCCTTGTTAGTTAGCCTCTCTGGAGCTGTGGGTTATAGTCTGGTTATCCATTGATTTAAATCTAATATCTACTTATGAGTGAGTACATATTTAGTAGAGTATTATTTTAAATTGTGGTACTTTTGTTTATGTTGTATTTGTTTAACTCTGTGAAGCTGTGTTCCTGTGCCTGTGTAAAATACCTGGTGGTCTAATTAAGAACTGGCCAATAGCAAGGCAGGAGAAAGGATAGGCGGAGCTGGCAGGCAGAGAGAATATATAGAAGAAAGAATCTGGGAGAGAGGATCCAGGAGCCAGAGAAGGGGCAGAATACCAGGGGCCAGCCACCCAGCTACACAATCAGCCATGGAATAAGAGTAAGATTTACAGAAGTAAGAGAATGGGAAAAGCCCAGAGGCAAAAGGTAGATTGGATAATTTAAGATATGGAAAACAGGCAAGAAAGAAGGCAAGCTAAGGCCAGGCATTCATAATTAAGAATAAGCCTCTGCAAGTGATTTATTTGGGAGCTGGTAGGTGGGCTCCCCAAAAAGACCAAAAAACAAGAACAACATATATACCATGTTTGTCTTTCTGAGTCTGGGTTACCTCACTCAGGATATTTTCTAGTTCCATCCATTTGCCTGCAAATTCCATGATATCATTGTTTTCCTACTGCTGAATAGTACTCCATCGTGTACATGTACCACATTTTCTTTATCCATTCTTCAGTTGAGAAGCATCTAGGTTGTTTCCCACGTTCTGGCTATTACAAATAATGCTACTATGAACATAGATGGGCAAGTGTCCTTATGGTATGATTGAGCATTCCTTGGGTATGTGCCCAAGAGTGGTATAGCTGGGTTTTGAGGGAGGTTGATTCCCAATTTTCTAAGAGAGTGCCATATTGATTTCCAAAGTGGCTGTACAGGTTTGCATTCCCGCCAACAGAGGAGGAGTGTTCCCCTTGCTCCATATCCTTTTCAACATAAGTTGTCATCAGCGTTTTTGATCTTAGCTATTCTGACAGGCAGAAGATGGTATCTCAGAGTCGATTTGCATTTCCCTGATAACTAAGGATTTTGAACAATTCCTTAAATGTCTTTCAGCCATTTGAGATTCTTTTTTTCTCAGTATTTTTGTTTTATAATTAATTTAACTTTACATATCAGCCACAGATTCCCCTGTCCTCCCTCCTCCCACCTCTAGCCTTCCCCCCC
>CABHPH010123243.1:3732-13872 GCA_902168325.1 Peromyscus nudipes
TGTATATGCACCACCTTCTTGTCCAGTCGTTGGTTGTTGGACATCTCAGTTGGCTCTGTTTCTTTGCCGTTGTGAGTAGAGTGGCTGTGGACGTGGTGTGTAAATAGGAGGATATGAAGTCCTTTGAGGATGTACGCTCAGGACTGGTTAGCTGGGTCAGATGGCAGTTCTGTTTCTAGTTTTTTGAGAAACACATGGACTGCTTTCCAAAGTGGATGCATTGGTGTACATTTCCACAAGCAGTCTGTAGGAGTTCCTTTTTTTTCTCTTTTTTTTGGTGACTTCCACATCAGAATTTATTCCTGGTGATGGCCATTCTCAATGGGGTGAGATGGAATCTTGAAGCATTTTTAATACTGATGGCTAAGGGTGTTGAACCTTTTTTAAATTTGTTTCTGCTGGGCGGTGGTGGCACACGCCTTTAATCCCAGCACTCAGGAGGCAGAGCCAGGTGGATCTCTGTGAGTTCGAGGCCAGCCTGGGCTACAGAGTGAGTCCAGGAAAGGCACAAAGCTACACAGAGAAACCCTGTCTCAAAAAACAAAACGAACAAACAAACAAAAAATGTGTTTCCTAGCCAATTTGCATTTCTTCTTTTGAGAATTTTCTATTCAGTACCATAACCTTTTTTTAAGGGAAGTTGTTTATTTTTTTAATGTTTAGTCTTTTTTTAGTTCTTTGTGTATTCTAGACACTAATCATGTCAGATGAATGGCTGGCAAAGATTTCTCCCATTCTATGGACTGTCTGGTCACTCACTTCACACTTTTCTTTGCTGCACAGAAACTTTTTAATGTCATGTGTTTCCATTTGTTGATTGTTGGTCTTATTTCCTGTGCTATTGGAATCTTATTCATAAAGTCCCTTCCTGTGCCTGGAAGTTGATGCGTATTTCCTACTTTTTCTTGTAGCAGTTTCAGGGTATCAGTTCTTATGTTGAGGTCCTTGATCCATTGGAGTTGAGTTTTGTGCAGGGTGAGAGATAAAAATATAGTCTCAATTGTTTTTTTTAAAACACATTGAAGACAAGTTTGACCAGCACTATTTATTGAAGGTGCTGTCTTTTCTGCAGTGGATAGTTAGGGCATCTTTAAAGAAATATCAGGGAATTACAGTTGCATGGACTTAGATCTAGGTCTCCAATTCTATTCTATTGAACTCTGTAGACAAGAGACAATATATTTGATAAAGCTCTTTCCTGCAAGAAAACTCTGTTTTCTTGAAGATGACAATTCAAACTAATATAAAGGTCAAGTATGCAGTCAGAATTTATTTATTTATTTATTTAAAGAGACCAGGCCTGTGAGAATATTATGATGAAATGAAAGTGGGGCCTTTCAGGTGGTTAGAAAAGGCCAGCATGCAGGAGAAAATGATGGTGGTTTAACTGCAGAGAGTAGAAAACCCAGCAAGGTGGAGGGAGACTTTGATCTTTTTGGCAGTATATAGGAGGAAATAAAGACTGTATCTAGGGAGGGTTTTGAGGGGAAGCTAAGGTTCTCTTGACTATGTTTCTTCTTTGCTTTGTTTATGCATTTCAGATATTGAGACTATGACCTGCAATTGCTGCTAATAATAATAATAATAATATTTTATCTTTAATGAGTTATTTAATTTTTCTTTTCATTTATGTAAAATTTAGAAGAAATCTAAATTTATAGAAATAATTTGTGAAGCAAATATACATATTTCATGTAATACTTCATTTTGTCTACTTTTGATAGTAGTTGAATTGAGCAACAATGCAATGTTTTATCATTTTTGTATATAAAGGCTTTACTTCTAAATCTTTTTCTGAGTTCAGTATTTAGTTAGGCTTAATTGTGAAAAGGGCACTTTCCCTTTTCTGATATTTGGGTATTTAATTGCTCTTATGGAAATTATTTTGTTTCTATCTCAATATATTTAATATTTGGAATGCTTTTACTTGAATTTAATGAAATAAATGGGAAAATTTCCCTTTTAATTTTAAAGTTGAGATTTTAGAATTCAGTCAAAGTGTAAACATTTTTCTGTACTCTGTTTCACTAAGAAACTCTTAAAAGCTGCTCTTACTAAGAATGGAATTAATTATTTCTTTTTTTTTTTGTTTTGTCTTTTCTGTCTTTTTAAACTTGCTTTCGTGGATATTCACCCCAGGAGGACAAAGTGGTTAGAGTTTTTTCTTTCTGTCTAATATATTTTTTCTTATTGTTATTGTAAATTTAATTTTATAGCTACATTGAATTTTAGCCTTCTAAGTGTTTTGTTAGTTATATTGCATGGTAGTTACTAAACATTATAACATACTTATGCATGCTGATTTTACTGAAAAAAACAACTTCATTTCATTGTATTAGAGATGAAAATATTAATTTTTAGAGGCCTGAATTTTTATAATTTAATCCTTTTGTTATTATCTCGTAGCATTCTCCATTATGATAAGCCTTCCTTTACCTTACAATGTTTTCCTAAACTCACTGTTGTATTATTCAGGTTTTATAAAGTTTCCAACTTAATATCTAAAGTTAATGCCTGTAATATTAACTACAATGCCATAAAAATGGGTTTACTGAAATGATTGTCTTGTAGTTTATCATAAATATTTAATATATTTCTGTTTCTCACAATAATTTGTTTCATGAGTTAGTAAAATACACCCTAGGTTTTGATAGTTTGATGTCTGCCCAGGAATGTCTATTGCATTTAGATCTGCTCTCAAGACTGATGACTCTGCATATAAAGACAAAGATCTTTCTATTGTGGTAGCTTTTCATGAGTCAAACTCAGCCTGAGCCTGTTCAAATTTTCCCATTGCAAATGACACACATTCAAAGTAGTTGAAGACTTCTGTGCAGTACCATTTTTTTTTAAACCACCTGGAATTTTTTGCTTCCTTTCAAAGTCTTCAGCTACTCAGTTGGGGACAGTGCATTTTGTGGCAAATACTGAATATGGATTTGGAATGAAATCTCTGAGTAGAAGAAAGGACATTTTAATTCTTTCCCTTTTTAAAATCCTGTAGGAATCCTAATAACTTTTAGAGGCTGTTTTGAAGATTAATAGGTTAATTAATATACAAACTATTCATCATCCTTGATTCGGGCATTGTTCTTCAGAGAACCTATGAGCTTTATACCATCCACCTTCTACCATGGCTTCCCTACAGACAGACAGTCCATGCAGTTCATGACCTTTAGAATCCCAGGCAACTTCTGTGTCTGGAGTTAATATAGGGTGCATAATGATCTGCTATCTTTTTTCGTTTTATATCATGGCTCCTACTTCCAGAAATTGGAAATTTAATGATGGAAACTTAGCTTCTATGTGCTGACAAGATTTCATAATTATCAGTCTATAGTTTAAGTTAAGGGATGACTAGAAGATAAAATATATTTGTATGGATTTGGAACATGCAAATGAATCTGGAGAGGCCTCTGTGACTCCAAACACAGTAGGTTGTATTCACAAGTAACCATTGAAGTTTGAGAAAGGTTTTACTGATAAATTGATGATTACATTTAATTTTAATTAATTTAAATTTAAAAACCACATGTAGCTAATGGCTAAAGCAACTAACCTTGATAGAAAATATTATCTATTCAACCCCTGCGAGAATACACAAGACCTCATACTTATATTTGCAGGGTATGAATACTAGCAGTGGACATACAAGCATTACAGTTTCCCCAAAGCGTGTGTGTGTGTGTGTGTGTGTGTGTGTGTGTGTGTGTGTGTGTGTATGTATATACACACACACATGTATGCGTATATGTGTATGTATATATGTCAGTGACAGCATTATATAAAGGCAAGGATGATGATGGACAAAGGCCATCCTCCTGAAGGGTGGACTCAGGAATCCGAGTGCAGTGAAGAAAGGCCTCCTTGGATGACTGACCAAGGGAGGAAGCAGAGTTGCTCCTTCTGTAGGCGTTACCGTGTGCCGTGGACACTTGTCACTCTGCACTGCTGGTCCTCCGGTTTGAATGTAGTTGTTACTAAAGTCCCTTTTTCCTTGCTGCTTATTAAGTCTTTTCATAGAGGTCAGTGGTTCACAGTGATTCACACATCATGACGAGATTTGCTTTCCTTCAAAGATCTTGGTTTTGGAGGTTTTATTTTTCATTAATTAGTTAGATAAGACTTTAGAATTGCCTCCTTAGGGAAGAGACAACTATGTTACATGTAGAATATGTTGAAAGGCTGAGTAGTTGAAAGAACGCACTGATGTACACACTGCTTAGTAGGGTACCAACAGATACCTTCAACTTTCTTTTCTCTTGCAGTCTCCTTTTAGACAGAGTGAAAACCCACAACACTTTCTTAGCTCTCCTTGAAATAGAAAATGGCTGTGTAATGCAGTGCTAGTAAATGAAATTAGAAGAAAATTTCTAAATTTGTCTGGCAAGTCATGATACTAAAACCCTGCCTTTTAATGCTAATAGGATATCTTGACATGGCTTGTCATTTGTTAAGATGAATTCAAGGAAGGCCCAGAGTCTTTGAGTTATGAGGATGTATTAGCACCAATATTCTCTCAGTGCAGAACCAGTCAATTTCTTGGCCTGGCTCTCCTGATTGTAGGTTAGATAGTTCAGAGGAGGCTTTTGGTATGCTGGAAAGGAAGTAGCTGATAGCTGCTCACTTCCAGAAGCTAGCAGCCTCAGAGCTGGTGGGGTGGGGTAGGGCAATGATGCACTTCAGTCTGAGACTGAAGGCCTTGAAGCTCTGTGGTTAGCTGCTGTTGGGAGTCGTGCTAGAAGACTAAGGAGGCTGGAGTCCAAGCTAGAAAAAGTGGAGCCTGCTTGAACTGGCCAGCTTTCTCTTCTTTTCTTTCTACCCACCTGTGTTCCCAGCCTTTTGAGTGGTGCTATTATTATCAGGGCAGGGCTTTCTTGTCTTATTGTGATAGTGCTATTCGTGAATAGTGCTGTTTAGATATTCAGACATCTCAGTATTCTTGTTTTATTTCATTTCAAACGGTACTCATATTGTAGATATGTACCATGTCGTTTTTCATGCCTGTACTAATCTATGTCACTATCAACACTGTTTGACACTGTCTCCACATCCTTCTCAATCCTTCAGAAACAGTGTCAGGCATTTGAAAGGGGCTTAGCTAGCACTAGCTGCAGCAGTCTGGGTGATGGCTTCCGTGTTTATAGCAGTGCCCTAATTTTTTTGTGCTATCATTTGATCTTAGGAGAACTTAGAAAATGAAAGTCAGTAGTTGGTGGGGTATTGTCATAATTATTGCTTTGTTGTGTTTTCCCACACTTGTTATTATTTCTTCCAAGGCATTTCCTTTTCTGTGTCTCAGGGATCATATTTCCAGTAACAAAGGACCGTGCTTTCTCTGAGTCTGACAGATGGTCACTAGCTAGTTCCATTTATTTGTTTATTCATATAAACCATAAGATGAACTATTAAAGATGGTCATATATCTTGAGGCCTCTCCCACGTTTATTTGTTATTATTATATTGAGTGCTTGCTTTGGATGGTAGCATACACAGACAAGAGAGATGCTATGGCCTGGAGTACTGATTATCTAGGTGACTATAACCTGCAATAGGAATTAAAGTTCAGCACTTTGTTAAAATAGATTCTCCTGGTCCAAACTATGTGACCCACCAGAGTTTTATCAACCTGAGATATGGTCAACTTGGATCTCTAAGAATAAGTGCTTTAGCTCTAGCCACCCACAATATCTGGCCAACAGTGAACACACAGTGATTCCTTAGGGACTGTGTCTGTAGAGAGGATGTGCTGTCTTAACTTCTGCCCAAAGTTCATTTTTATCTATTTATCACAATAGACTTCACGAGTTGTTTGTGCAGCTCTAACAAATGCCAGCACATTTTCCTTCAAGTTAGACGTAAGCTTCCTTAGCTGACGATGGCACCAGTTGAGGCTGATGTTACTTTAATCAGGTAGTGTTAGATTTACTGTGATGCTGGAAAAGCAGGAAAACGGCCAACAAAAAGTAAGATAATGCTCAGGAGAGATACACATGACACAGAGTCCATAAAAATCCAGGACTCGTTGACTTGATTGCATACATGCTGTTGGTGGAGGGACTGAGGTACAGGAAAGGTATTCTTTGCTGCTAGGCATGTAATTGCCTTGGCATATGACACCATCCATGAATGGGATTTTACCTTAGCATCTCTTTCATCTCCCGTGGTTCCACTTTTCAAATTCTTTTGCCTGTATTTGTATTTGTACATGTCTGTTCTTGTGTGCACTTATACAAACGTGCATATGTGAGCATGTGCACGTAGAGGCCAGAGGTTGATGTTAGTGTCTTCTTATTCTTTTCACTTTATTGTTTTTGAGATAGAGTATCTCATTAAACCTGTATCTTGGCATTTCAACTAGACAGCCCGCCCGGCCTGTCTCTGCCTTACTGGAGCTGGGGTTATAGGAGCAGGCTGCTGTACCTGACTGGGTTCTGGGGATTCTTAACTCAGGCTTCATGCCGAGTAGGAAGCCCTTTCTGACTAAGCTGTTTCTCCTGCTCTACTTTTCAAGTTCTTTTTGAATTGTATCTTTTATTAAGAAGGCAACATTGTATTTAATGCTTGTTTCTCTTTCTTCAAATGGTTTATTACATTTAGAGTCTCCTTCATTTAGTCCATATAACAAACTCACTCAGATTCTTCCAGAGCCACTTAGATATTCCTTTCACAGAAGACCTGAAAGGTTTTGTCCACACTCCAGCATTTCGTGTGTTTTTGCTACTGTCTTTCTTGTGTTCTCCTGAGATTTCCTCTCTTACCTATATTTCACATGTTGGTTGTTTGAAGGCAGTGAAGTTATATTTTATTTATCATAAGTATTTAATAAGTACTAAAAGATTGGAAATACACAGTTGATATTAAGATTATTTAATAATTACTAAGTTTGGTCATCAGCTCATGAGAACATGTAGCTGACCAATGTGAATATGGACACTGAGTTTTGTAATCGCCTTTGTGTTTGTTCAATGCTTGCAGACTGAATGGATAATAAGCAGGCAAGAGCTGTTCTCCTTTCTCTACATACTTGTTCTGGGTGCTTGGTTGTTCTTTTGAGTGAGTAACATGTATTTCACTCTTAACATAGTTTTGAAATGAATAGATAGAAATAAGCTGAGACAAATCAGTTTCTTAGGCTGGGGCTAAAGCAGACAGCCTTTATTGTCCTTCCTGTCCTCTGTTCTGGCCTCTGTAGACTCACTCAGCCCTGCTGCAGACTGCTGGCAGGAGCCCCTCTGCCCGGCGACTTCCCAGCCTAGGGACTCCACCTGGTGATGTGGTTCTTCCAGCCTTTCCTGCTGCCCTTCTTTCCAGCCTTTCCTTATCGCCCATCCCCACTCCTTGGTGATTCCCTCGACCTGCTGAACTTCTCTCTACCAGGGATCCCACAGCCACCACACTTTTCTTTACTTCTGTAGAAAATATTTTAGTTTATTTTCTCAATTTCATGTTTTTATTTTGAATTTTTCATAAATGTTATATTCTTTATGAGTTGAAATAAAAAATGGTTTAACTTTGCCATCTTTTTTTACTTATTAATGATTAAAATCATCTTAAATAATTAAGTATCAGAATAAATTTATCATTGATAATTCTTTTTTAGCCACACACACACACACACACACACACACACACACACAAAAAAAAAACCTTTGGAATTTGTTCTCTCCAAGGAGTAGGAGACATTAGGCAAGAAAGCACATAAGAGGAAGCTAAGTCCTTTTCGTTATTTTGTGTGTGTGTGTTTTTTTTTTTGTTTTTTGTTTTCAGAGCTGAGGACTGAACCCAGGGCCTTGCGCTTGCTAGGCAAGTGCTCCACCACTGAGCTAAATCCCCAATCCCTTTCTTTCTTTCTTTTTTTGGTTTTTCGAGAAAGGGTTTCTCTGTGTAGTTTTGATGCCTATCCTGGATCTCACTCTTTAGTCCTGGCTGGCCTCGAACTCACAAAGATCCTCCTGGCTCTGCCTCCCAAGTGCTGGGATTAAAGGTGTGCGCCACCACCGCCCAGCAAGTCCTCTTCTAGTGTAGTTATAAACTAGTTAGTTTGCCTCTGATGTTAAATGTCACTACCAAAATTTATTTCAGATGAATATACAAGGAGGTTTTAAATATTTCCTGTATTTTGCATCTAACATACACTTGCTTAATAAAGGCAATTTAGAATTTTTATTAAAATGAAAAATTTAAGACTATTCTATTTACCACATTAAAACATTTTAATATCAAAGTATATATTTTTCCAGTTGCATATCTTATAGATAGTCATAAGGATGTATTTTTCAAAAAATTCTAAGCAGAATTAAATATATTAAATAATTTTCTGGTAATTATGAAAAATATGTATTTCTATTATTAACATTCGTAAGCATTGCACCTGTTTTAATTAGTACTTTTCCAGCCTTTTTATTCAAATTAGCAAACACGTTGTTGTTGTACCCATGTGCTAATTGATGAACATAAACACTTGAGAACATCAGATACATTTTCGTAACTGAGAACTCTATTATTTATGTTTAAAATATATCACATTAACTTTAAATTCTAAAAGTATAGGCAGGAAGCTTGAATTTATTGAATGCATGTGCATATGCAATATGTCAGTAATGTTTCCTAGAAGCTGTTGACTACGAGGCCATCAGAGATTACAGAACACTGTTTGATGGTCTCCCTTCAAGAACCTCAGTTGTCTTCATTTTATATAAAAAGAGAGAAGGTCAAATAGGTTCAATAATTTTCTCAAGGTCCCACAGCTAACAGTCAGCTTTGGCACAATTTATCTCAGACGTTTCCTGATGACCGTTTGCCTAGTGATTGTGTCACGTTCAGTTTAGGAGCTTTGAAAAAGAAACTGTACACACTTCTTTGTCCATTGGACCAGCTGAGTCAGAATATCCACGGTGGTTCTGAGAACTGTTCTTTCCTTTTTAGTAGTTACTGAGGTGATTCTAATGTGTAGGTGGGTTGAGATACCTGTTTTCTCTGTCTATAATTCCTGCTTTTCTCTCACTGTTAACAAATTCAGAAGCCCATATGTCACAGATTCTAGATTTCCAAATATAGAAAGTACATGAAGAGTAAAACTATGTAGAGGTAACTCACACGTTAAGCCATTAAGCAAGAAACTATTCATAATATATACTCTGCCCTGGCTTAGATTGAATTGCCTCATTTTGTTTCTTAATTTAGCATGTATTGGAAATGATTAATTTAGGTAGATCTTATTTCATATTAATATAGAAAGCTAATATTCTGCCAGTGTTGGGGGGATGCAGATTTTAATTTATTGGAATAGTCACTACTAAGGCTGTGAGGCAGTGATTGAGAATGAGGAAGAACATACATCCTTAATGTGCTGTGTAAGGGTTTCTAATGCATTTTCTCATGACACAGTTTGACAAATGGCAATCAAACAGGATAGTAGTGCGAATCACTCCATGAGCTGGGCAGACTGACTCTAGGTGCCCGCTGTCTTCTTGGCAGTCTCTTGGTGGGGAAGAAAAGAATGCTGTAGTAGTCAAGGCCTGGCTCTCCGAACTTCTTCTAGAAAAGAACTTGCAGTCTACTGAGCTATGCTCAGACTATGGTACACTTTAGCGCCATGTAAGATGGTTATGAATGGGAACTTGATGTGTGTTTGTTAAAAGGAGGAGCTGAGATGGTAGTCCAGGCATTGATTTTAAACTATGCTTTTTATTCAATACTTTAAGTTATTTGAAAATTTTATACTTCCTTACATATTTTTATATAACAGCTAATATTTTCATCATGCTTATGTAGTTTGAGGTTAAATTTTCTAGCATTATCAGTATTGACATTTTATAGGAAGAGTATTGTATTTGTAAAAAACATAACCAGGAAATTTGAAATAGCTTAGGAGTTTGATAACTTCCATAAGTGTCAAAAACTAAATGCAGATTTTTGTTCCTGCTGATAGTTTTCCTTCTTTGTTTCTGAAAATGAACATTATATTTTCTCCACATTTTTATTTTTCTTTCGAGAATTTCATATATTGCTTTCATGCATTTTGATCATATTCTTCCTCCAGCACTCCTAAATCTCCCTTTCCTTCTCAGGTACATGTCCTCTTTACACACACACACACACACACACACACACACACACACACACACACACACACAC
>CABHPH010123243.1:13882-25594 GCA_902168325.1 Peromyscus nudipes
CACACACACACACACACACACACACACACACACACACACACACACACGTCTACTGAGTCTAGTTAGTTTTGCCCATATGCACATGAGTATAGGGTTGACCTGTAGGACATGGACAGTGTGTCAGGGGCCTCATCCCTAAAGTAAAGCTCTTTTTCCTATTTCAGGAGCTCTAGCTCCTCAGCGGGAGGCTTTGTGAGCCATTCCCTCACCCATGCTAGAATGTTGTCTGCGGGATCTTGTGCAGGTCTTGTACAGGCAGCTGTAGCTGTTGAGAGTTCCGGGTGCACCGTCCCGGTCCTGTCCAGAAGACACTTTCGGTGTTGTCACCCCTCTTCCCCCCATGTTCCCTGAACTGTGGACATACAAGTTGTGTCATATCTGTCCCATTGGGGGATGTGCACGCCACAGTCACGTGTTCTCTGCACTTTGATCGGTTGTAGTTGGAGCTTCTTTGAGGAGACGTGAGAGCTGTACCAATTTACACTTCTAAGGATAAGTAGACAGTTGGCTACTATATTAACTTAGCAGAATGGTAGTAGTAGATTCTCCTCTAGGGTTCTTTGCTAGGTTTTCAGTACTAGGTATGAGTTACCTCCTATTGAATGGCCTTTATTCCAATCGGATAGCTTTTGCTTACCCCCAATATGTTAAGTCCACATTGCTTTGGTCACTATTGCAGTTCACGATATTTACAGCTGAGCAAGACTGTTGATAACTGTTTTCACCTGGCAACCTGCATAGCTCCTTCTGACACTATGGAGGTTAGTCATCAGGAAGGAAGCTTCTAGATCAGTACTAGCTCGAAGTTCTGTGACCAAAAATGTGTGGTGTCTTCAGCAATAGAACAAATGAATAGAAAAAAAAATAGAAGAACTTACCCTTAAGCTCTGTCAGTCACCCAAGAGCGATGACAATAGCCTGAATTGTCTCGGTGCCGCCTCACTAACAACTCAGAGGTAGGTATCTCGTGCCTGTCACAGGCCTTTTTGTTTGATGCTCTTTGAATTCTGGGACAGCACTGCTCCCTCGTATTCCTCCATAGTATCTCTTTCACATATAATAATGTTTTTGGTAGTTATTTCCCAGACATCCAAAGAGAGTATGCTTGCACATATATTGTCAAAGAAACATCTGTTTATAGTTAGTCACAGCAAAATGTGTATGATTTGAAATGAGACATTCAAATAGTTCCAGTGGCTGGATTGAGCTAAATTATAATTATAATTAATACACAATTTATTAAAGTAACAAGTAAAAATTATAATTGAATTATTAAATTTAATAAAATTTTACTAGAAACTCATTTCTTAAGGAAAAGGGTAGATTGATTATCAAAGTTGTTTATAGATCTATTGATAAAGGTTGATAAACCTTGATAGAATTTAACATAAGTTCTCTTTTGTTTTAGTAGATGCATTTGCTCAGGAAAGTTTTCTCAATAATAAGACCATTTGAATCGAAGTTGAGTTGTAACCATCCACTCAGTTCTTTGAATCTGTCACAAGTCATGTGACAAGTGTGTGCCCTGTCATCAAAACTTACATTGTATATCAGTTGGCTACTAAGTTAGGTTTTCCTTCAATTTTCTGAAAGCAAAGAACCTAAAACATTAGCCTTGTAAAATTTATTACTGAATTAGTGATTCATTCTGTCAGTTTCTGGGAGTTATACCAAAAAAGGCATTACTGATAATTATCAAATGACTATTCTTATTTTTCTTTGACTTAGAAATACCTTGTTTAAGCCAATAGCCTAGGAAGGATTTGGAAAATGTTAATTTTAGTATTCTGCCAATTACAATTTATACTATGAAATTATTTTTGCATTCTCATATGCCTAGTTATTTTTAATATCTTTTAGAACTGCCTATCTTGCTTTCAGTTTTTAGAAAAATGGAACATATTAGCTAATAGGCAAAGATAATCTAGTTGTCAATCCTAATCAGCCAAATGAAAATTGGTTGATGAAAGTCTCATGTTGCTTTCCAATTAAATAAATGTTCATATTCTTCCTTCCTTTGCTGTGTATATGTGTATTGTATGCTTGATTACGTGTGCTTGCCTGTCAGTGTACTTGTGGAGGCCAGAGGTTGATGTCTGTGACCAGCTGTCTCATGGTCCACTGCCATCCCTTCTTGCTATGATGGACCGTGTCCCTTGTAGATGAATTTCTAAACAGTCTTATTAAATAAGAAGCACAGAGCCAAATACAGGGGTGAAAGCCGTAGAGATCAGAGAAATAGGAATAGCCACCAGCTAACCTTAGCTCACCAAGCTTCTTCCTGTCTAACCTGTGCCTTTATTGCCTTGCTGTTCTGCCTTCTCATTGGCTCTTAGCCCAGCCACCTCACTTCCTCGTCACTGCCTATGTGTACAGACCTCCAGGTCTCTATGGTTGGTACTGAGATTAAAGGCGCGTGTCACCATGCTTGGCTGTGTCCTTGAACACACAGAGAACTCTGCCTGCCATGTGGTCAGATTATGGGCGTGTGCTACCACCGCCTGACTTTTGTTTATGGCTGGCTATCTATGTCCTCTGATCTCCAGGCAAACTTTATTTATTAACATACAAATAAAATATCACCACATTTCAGCACAAATAAAATATCACCACAGTCCCTTAAACTGTACACACTGTGACCAGCTGCCTCGTGGTCTCCTGCCATTCTTTCCCACTGTGATGGACTGTGTCCCTTAAACTATAAATAAACCACTTCTCTCCTAAGTTGTCTTCTTAGATATTTGATCATATTGGTGATAAAGAAACTAATACAGTGATCCTTATGTAAGTTGCTAGATAAAACCAAAATAATTTGAGTATGAGTACTCATTGGTTTGAAATTTCTTCATCACTTGATTCTCAGGTTTATCTCATAGGTACCACAATTTCCTTCCTTATTATCTTCATTTGAAGTGACTGGAAGTATGTATAGGTGATGAATCTACCACAGTTTCCCTATAGTCTAAGTAATAACACCTGCAATTTTACAAACTTTATAAAGCTCAGTGCTATCTTTACCATGTTTTAATAAAATCACATCAGCGGGCCTATCAGCTGACATTTTTGCTATTTATAGTAGATTCATAGTAATCTCTTGTTTAAGACTTCCTGGCTTCACCAGTGAATGCTATTATTGTAAAGCATTTCAAAGCAGTCTGGAATAACTGCTATAAGTTGATATGCTTTGTTTCCTAACTGCAGTATTAGTAAGTAGAAACTTTCTTTAGAGATTAGCTGTTTTGCAGACAAAAGGGTCAAGGAGATGGTTTATACTGTTGTTTAACAACAGTTTCTTGACAGCAGAAAACAGAAGAACACATGTGATCACTGTATTCTGCCACAGTCAAGGGTTACTTCCCCTGAGGCTTTTTCTTGCATGTTTTCATATTTTCCTCCTTAAATTTGTATAATTTTTAACCGACTACAAATTGACAAGTAGCATTATTTTATTTTAAAATTGTATACACAAACTGGCTTTTAAAGTTTGATCTACTCTTTATTTACTTGCTTTAGTTGGTGGTGGGACCTGGAAGAGGGGAGCTGACAGACGAGGTGGACTAAGTCTCATGCAATAGCCACTTTATTCAGAGCATCAGACAGTTCATACTCTGAGGGTGACGAGGAGTCACATAGTAAAGTGGACAAGCACAGGGGCAGGCCATGCATTGCAAACATTGTTTTTCCATAGAGACATATAAACAGATAGCAGTAGCCAGTTGTAATAAATAATCTGAAGTAAACTCACTCCTATCTACTACACCTGAGGGGCATGAAAACACATTCCAAGAACAATTCCATGTTTTTGAGGTAACTGAGGTCCCAAGACTCTTTTATTTCTTTATTAGAGTTTTCTCACAAGCACTCAGAATTCTCTGCACACCACTCCATGTAGACCATGTTCTGGCAATCTACTTTACTGGTAATTGATGAGGTGTACCAGTTAAAATTATAATCTGAATTATTCCTTACCCTAAAACTACATTTTACAATGTCTTTGTTGTAAGAGTTAAGATGTTGTTAAGTTTAAAAAGCCAGTGTTGTATTTTAGTCTTGGGTGTGTGTAACTGCACATTTAATAAACAAGTATTGGTTTTAGCTGTTGGTACAAGTTCATTTATAACAACACAAAATCTACAAATTTATATTTCACATTTATTATAGGGAACTATCACATTTCCCATTTTTAAAAAAACAATAAATACAGATGAATTTGGAAACTAGGTTAAGAAAATCATGATATACGTGCAGATTAAGATTGCCTGATGCCGGGCGGTGGTGGCGCACACCTTTAATCCCAGCACTCGGGAGGCAGAGCCAGGTGGATCTCTGTGAGTTCGAGGCCATCCTGGACTACAAAGTGAGTTCCAGGAAAGGCGCAAAGCTACACAGAGAAACCCAGTCTCGAAAAACCAAAAAAAAAAAAAAAAGAAAAAAAGATTGCCTGAGAGCCAGGCAGTGGTGGCGCATGCCTTTATAATCTGTGCACTCAGGAGGCAGAGGCAAGCATATCTCTGTGAGTTTGATGCCAGCCTAGTCTACAAAGTGAATTCCAGGATAGTTAGGGCTACACAGAGAAACCCTGTCTCAAAAAAAAAAAAGATTGCCTGACAGATTTGCTTATCTGCAGTTTCTATTCCACTGATTTGATTTGAAAATATTCTTTAAAAGTTGTAACACTGGATTATCAAAGGCATTGTAGTTTGAAATTTGCCTACTTAAGGGCATTCTCAGTGTTACAAGTCTAGACTCAAGTCTTTTCTGTAGTTCCCGACAAGTAACAACAGCATGTGTGGTTTGCTCATTCGCTGTGTAGTTTGTTGACATCTTACGTGTTTTGTTTATTAAACCTTCTCTGTCAAATATGGTTTTGGGAAAGGTTTTTTTGTTCCCCCAATGTTTTTTAAATTAATCTTTTGGCAGTATACATAATGGTGGATTTCATTATGGCATTTATCTATATATAACTGTACTTTGCTCTTATTCACCCTCAATTATTATTTCATGTCATCTGCCTCCTAGTCCTTCTCCCTGCCTTCATTAAATCTAGATTTCAAGGGGTGGGAGAGATAGCTGATGAGTTAAAAGCACTTGTTACTTCTGCAGAGGACCTAGGTTTGATTCCCAGCACCCACATGATGGCTCATAAATATCTATGGCTTCAACTCCAGGGGATTAGTACCTTCCTTTGGTCTCTCTGGCCATCAGACAAGCAGTCTTTCCCTCCCTACCTCCCTCCCCCCTGCCCCCTCCCTCCCTAAGGAGCAAGGTCTCTGAATCTGTGGCTTACTGAGCTGGTTAGGCTAGCTGGCTGACAAGCTCCAGGCACCCTCCTGTCTTTGCCTCCCCAGCGCTGGGATTAAACTCACGGCTGTAGGCAAGCACTTTATTGACTAAGGTATCTCTCCAGTCCAGCCCCCCTTTATGTGTCACTAATGCACACATACACTCTCGCATGTGCACACACACAAACAAACAAGTAAATACATGATTTCTACATATGGGAGAAAATATGCAGATTTCTCTTTGTGTCTTTAACACGATGCTCCCCGGTTCCACCCATATCTCTACAAATGACATACTTTTATTCTTTATGACAGAATAAAGCAGTAGTGTGTAGATTACTACACTCACTTCATTTATGGATCTATTAATGAACACCTAGGTTGGTTCCATATCTTGGCTCTTAGGAATTAGTGTTGCAATAAATATGTATGTGCAACTATGTCTGTAGTCTTCTGACTTACAGGCCCTGGCATGTACATCCACAAGTGGGCTATAGCTGTGTCCTCTGGTACTTCCAGCTTTCTGAGGAGCTTCGGTATTGATCTCTCTAGTGGTTACCTCAGCACAGAGTGCAAGGGTCCCTCTCTCTCCACATTCCCCAACAGTTTTTGTTGTGTGTTTTCTTGACTGGTGTGAGATGGGATCTCAGTGAAGTTTTAGTTTATATTTTCCTGAGGTCTAAAAGTGTTCAACATACTTCAGATATTTATTTGCCAGTTGTGTTTCTTCTTCTGTAACTGTCCAATCACTTAATCTGCCTGTTATTAATCAGATGATACGGTTCAGTTGTGGTGTGTAGTTTCTGGAGTACTTTATAGATTCTTGATATTAGTTCCTGTGGGATGTAGAGCTGACAAAGGTTTTCTTTTATTATGTGAGCTTTCTTTTCACTCTACTGATTATTTCCTTTGCTATGCAGAAGCTAAATGGTTTCATATAATTCCATTTGCCGATTTTTTAAATTGTTTCCTGGGCCATTAGAATCTTTTTCAGAAAAATGTCTGCCTGTGCCCATATCTTAAAGCTCTTCCCCTAATTTTTCCTGTATTTGTCTCAAGAGTTTCAGGTCTACTGTGAAGGTCTTACTTACATTTTGAACTGATTTTTATGAATGGCAAGAGATAGGGATGGAGTTTTAGTCCTTTACATGTTGATATAGTTTTCTTAGCACCCAGTTGTTGAAATTTTTCTGCAATGTGTGTTTTTGTCAGCCTTGTCAAAACCGGGGAGAGCTAGCTCATGGGTTTATTTTTGACTCCTCCATGCTGCTCTATTGATCTATATGTCTCTGTGTTCTTGCCAAGTTTATTCTTGAGAAGTAAACTTTATGAATCTACAGAACTAGTTTTTTATTTATATTTCAGTTCCCAAGTTGAAGACATTCACTTGTATTTCTAGTTTTCTAAGAGTTAATTTAAACCCTATAGTGTTGTTAAACTTTAGTGATTGCTCTTTCTTCATTGATTGAGATGATCATATTGTCTCCTGTATTCTTTAAAATGTTGAATTAAATTTCTTAATACCCCACCATTCTTACATTCTTGATTGTAATTGTCTAGGATTTTGTTATTAGCAGAAACATTAACATAAACTTTAGTTTTTATTTTGACTTAAAAATATATGTGAATGGAATAAACTTATGTTTTGCTTATATTGTATCAAAATTTATTCACTTCACACAAAGATCTGTAAGGCTTTTATTGTTGTTTACATTTTAATTTTGTAGAACAGTTTTGTATGGTGTGCATTTGTGATTCCTTGGGAGTCTGGTGATCTCACCTGTGGCTCTCCAGCAGTTGTTACAGGTGCTCTCTGCATACTCCTTCAGCTCACCCCATGACACCTGCATGGTTTCTGGGCATACCAGCAGACTTAAACTTCTCTGCCTGAGACCATCTTAGGATCAGAGAACTAAGCCTAACCTGAAGGAGAGACACAGAAGTTCCGTTTAGTTACTAGATCAGTGTCCCGGTCTCCTTACCCTTGGTGCAGTGACTGAGAAAATTCCCTCATGGCCTAGATTCATTTGCCTCCGCCAAATAGTCTATTATTTAATTAAAATTTTTGGCTTACCTTTTCTCTGTGTTTTATTTCTCAAACTTGCACTGTGCTGGGATCAAATTTCAACGAAAGAAACGACTCTGTCTCCTGAGTTTTGGGCTAGGATCTTAAGGAGAAACCCCAATTCGATGTAGACCGTCTAGCCGTGACAGTTCTACAGAAAACCTTTCCCAGAGGAGGTGATTTGTATGACAGAGAAGTCTACAAGTTCGTGGTTTCTAGTCTGGTACGGATGCTGCACCACCATCCCCATTGTGTAATCTAGAACTTTTCTCTTTCTCCTCCCCAAGGCCACCCTAACTAGCAGTCATTCCTGCACATTCCGATAACCACCATGCTACATTTTATTAGGGTTTTCCTGTTTTGGACATTTCATATAAATTTATTTACATAATGTAATATATGGCCTTTGTGTCTGGTTTGTGTCGATCCTGATAGGTTTGCAGTGTTATCTCATTGTTTTCTTTAATGACAAGGTCTTTCTGCATAGCCAGCTTGTCTAGAGTATCACTAAGTAGCCTAACTTCTAGCCACTCAGTGCTGGGATTACAGGTTTGTGCCACCACAAGCAGCACATTTCATGTGTGGTTTTTTAATGACTAATGACGTTCAGCATCTCTTCATGCACTTGTTGCTATATTCAGTGGAAAAATGATTATGTCTGTTGTTCATTTAATAATTTGGTTGACTTTTATTGAATTGTAAGAGTTATATATGTGCTTTGATACTAGCTGCTCATTTTTTTTATATATATATATATAAAATTCCAATTTAAAAAAATTTTTTGGATGGTTTTTCATTTGGTGCACCAAAATTTTCATTTGGTTGCTTGTTTTGTTATACTTAAGAAATGAAGTTTCTAAGTTTCTTAAGTTTCTAAACCACAGTCATGGAGTTTTACTCCTATTTTTCCTTTAATCGTTGTATGAGTTTAGGTTTTATAATAAGGTTTTTGAGCTGTTTGAGTTAATTTTTGTGTATGATTTATTAAAACCTTATTGTTTTGTAGGCGGATACCCAGTAGTTCAATGCTGTTTGTTGAGAATGATCCTGTTCAATGGTTGTGTCACTGTTTAAGGCCAGTGTGGGCTGACGTCTGGGTACCAGTCCTACCCCAGAGGTCTTCTGGCCAGTGTGGGCTGACGTCTGGGTACCAGTCCTATCCAGTGGTCTTCTGCTTTCTCCTCTTTCAGCAGCACGTTGTCTTGACAACTGGCTTTCGGTGTAAGTTTGAAGTAGGAAAGATGAATCATATAAAAGAGCTGTGATCATCATATATATTCCATCAGGACTTACTCATACATATTTAAAAACTACTCACAGTTAGGGTCTTAGTGAAAAAAAATGTTCTCAAGAGTATTATATATACACCAATTGATTTTTATATTGAGTAATAAATGTGCCATTTCCCCAGTAAAGACCAAAATATTATTTAAAAATAAATTAGGAAATTAAAATATATTGAATTGAACAAGTTTGGAAAACAATGAATAAACTTTACATATGATATTTTCAATGAAATAAGCAATCTTATATACATAAAATAATATTAAAACATGTTTTTCTGAACTTTTAATTTTATTAAATCATTTTGATCAGAAAAATATATTTTGTAATAGTATTTGAGTTTGGGGAGTCTTAAATATTATTTTTAAGACATATGAAACTGAATTTTAGAACTTTGCACAGCAAAAATTTTAAGGAAAGCAGTGTATAACTCTCTTATATGTCTATAGTTTATATACTAGTTCATTCAGTCATTGGTGTAATATATCTGTAGTTCATACGTAGTTCATCCACTCACTGGTGTAATATATCTGTAGTTCATATGCTAGTTCATCCACTCACTGGTGTAATATATCTGTAGTTCATATGCTAGTTCATCCACTCACTGGTGTAATATATCTGTAGTTCATATGCTAGTTCATCCACTCACTGGTGTAATATATCTGTAGCTCATATGCTAGTTCATCCACTCACTGGTGTTAAGGTTCTGGAAAGATGGCATTGAATTAAAATAGATAAGTATCTCATACTTTTCTAGAAAACATATTCTAGTTAAGGAATGAGACAATACCTGAAATAAATATTGGAATATGTAAGTGACCTGGAAAAAATGAAAAAGATGTCTAAAATTAATATATATTATTAATTTTATAGCATTTATAATATGTGAATTATATATTAGTTATATATGCTTTATATATATAACTAATATATACCTAAAATTAAATATTGCCATTGAACATATATAAATATTAATATAAATTGATGTAAATTTAATATATATATAAATTAGATGTTCACACACACACACACCACAAACACACACACACACACACACACACACACACACACACACACACACACCATTTATTAGAATGACTCACAGGCTCTGGTCCAGGTAGTACAACAATGGCTCTCTGAATGGAAGGTTCAAGACTCTTGTAGCTGTTCAGTCCACAGTGATGGATGTTTCAACTGTCTTCAGTATATGCTGGAACCCCAACAAAGTAAACTCTAATGCCAGTGAAGGAAAGACTTGATAGAGCAAAAGAGAACTTCCTTCTTCCATGTCCTTTATGTAGGCTGTTAGCAGAAGGTGTGGCCAGATTAAAGGTGGATCTTCCCACCTCAAAAAATTTGCATTAAAAGTTTATCTTTCCACCTTAAGGATCCAGATTAGAAGTGGGTCTTCCCACTTCAAAGGATTTAATTAAGAAAAAAAAATCTCTCAAATCTATGCCTAGCCATTTGGGTTTTAGTTAATTCCAGATGTAATCAAGTTGGCAGCCAAGAATAGCCGTCATAGCCTGATTGTTTATACTTGGCTAATGTTACTGTATCTTTAATAGATGTTTAATTTACTTCTTTATTGGGGTGGGAGAGGTGGAAAATTACCAGTGTAGTCCCAGTATGCAATGAATGGGTTTCATTGTGATTGAACAAAGTGCTGTAGCACAGACTAGTGGTACAACATTACAATTGCAGAAAGGTTCTGTTTCCTTACATTTGTAAGTGAACCTAAGCTTTAAATATAATTCAGAATCCAAATTCAAAGATTTAATGTTGCATATTTATTTTGAAGGCAGCAATTATCTATTTTGATAATAGTCAATACAGAATTAAATACTTCTTAATGACTAATTTGCTTTGGAAACCACTTACCTATTTTTTTTCCTAAAATTTCATTCAGAAAAAACATTAATAAAGAGGATAAAAAAATCACTACAAAGTAGGTACAACTGAGCTGAGGATGTCACTCTGTGGTAGAGTGTATGATTAGCATGTGCATGGTCCAAGGTTCAGAACCTCTTCTCTCGAAGTGTACTAATTGGATACTTTTGAGGGAAGTGATTGACCACAGTACTCCCATCATTGCATGTGTGCAGACACAGGCAGTCAGACACACACCTCTCGGAAACAACCTGTGTGGTATTTTTAAATTTTATATGTATGAAAATTGAGAAGTCATTTCTCAGTTAGCTAATATGTTTATGTCATATATTAATTTACCAGAAGTGTGAATAGAAACATCAATATGTACTTTATTACTTCTATTAACCTTTAGCAGTTCCCAGTTCTACATGTTTAGTTATGCATGATTGGTGCCAGAGGTTTGTCTTGTCCTTTTAGATTTTTTCATTTTTGAGAATTTTATGCATGTGTACAATGAAATATGATCATATCTTCTTTCCATTCTCTGCTCTAACTTCCTCCATGTCTCCCGGCATCCTCCCTTTCCAACCTTACATCTTTCTTTTTTCTGTGAATAACTTACTAAGTGCAGTTAATGTTGTGAATATGTGAGGTGTGGTCCAGCCAGTCGATCATGGAGAACCTACCAGTGGCCACATCTTCAAACAAACAAACAAACAAACAAACAAACAAACAATGATTTCCTTCCTCCTTCAAATATTAGTTCTTCAGTAAGGGGTGGGCCTGAAGATCATGTAATCCATCTATCCTGGAAATTTGCCTGCCTTGATCTGTACAGGTCTTAGGCAGGTAACCATAGCTCCTGTCGGTCCATGATTGTTTTAGCCATGCCCTGTCCAGAAGACAATACTGTACAGCACTCCTCCTTGTCTCTGGCTTGCACATCCCTTCCTCATCTCCCGTGGTGTTGCCTGAGCCTTGGTGCCATCAGTGACATAGAATCTCTAACTTAGGACTCAATACCCAGCCTCTTATTGTCTGCACATTGGCCCATTATGCATTTCTCCACTGACTGTTGCCCACTGCATGAAGAAGCTTCTGTGACCAAGGATGAGGGTAGTCCAGGTCTATGGGTATAAGCATAAATATTTAGTAGTTATGTATGGCACAACAACATGTATATGGCTTTTGGCTGGGATTACAGTACCA